>CAIGRF010209866.1:19464-31553 GCA_903798235.1 Fraxinus ornus
ATATACTTACCCTCGATGTACTGTCTAGTTCCATCCGGATAATGGCGAACCCACTAATAAGAAGAGAAAATTGGTGACCAAGAAACTTCATTTATCAATATAAGTAACTTGAAATATATTTCTATTACATATAAGTAATCTTGATCATACCTGGAACATACAAAGAGAAGTTCCACGTACAGGATATCCACAGCCTAAGAGTTTGCCTCCTGGTTTAGCCTCCCCAATTATTTGAAAGGCTTCTATTCCAGGACCCTCTTCTGAAGGAAGATCTTTTATTACAGATTGCAATATAATAAGATACAGAGACCTGTCAAAGGATATATGGTATATTACCTTCTGAACCAGAGAAAGCAACTTCATCACCCATCGTTGTTTGATAGAAAGATTGTTCATTATTCCATTGCTCAGATCCTCTCTGCTGTCCATTCCTGTCAAGCAAATTATCGACAGTGCGCCCTGCAAAATTTCTGCAATTTTAATCAGTCAGCACTCAGCATGAAGAAGAATTTTCTCAAGTAACAAGGTAACAATTGAAGCAGAATCCGGAGTTCTAAGAAAATGTAAATGAGGGGAAAAAAGTTATCCTGCCACATTATGAGCTGTTTCATTAGGATAGTATCAATCAAGAATTAGGATATATGTATGGCGATGGTCTCTCCTAGCTTCCAGTGTAGTTGTGCCAATTAAAATAAACTGGATTATAGAATCATATTATGAAACTTATTGTATTCTACAGAAAGGATTAAGTCGTTAGTCATAAGGTAGATGAAATCCCTGAATTTCTCCAACTGCAGCTTTGTCCATAATTTTGCTTCAAGTCTCCACATAATAACATTAATTATATGCTTCTTTGGCATAGATGGAAACTGGAATCAATAATTCAGAGGAATAGAAAGATACTCAAAAGCACTAATTGTGCATGAACAAGAAACTACATTGCTAAAAGATAATTAATGTAAACTGCGCATTAAAAGAATGAAAAGTTTCTATTTTCCACACACACAATACTTAGGAAAATACAGAGAAAATAAAAGCCAATATAATATCAGTTGTAGATTAAAATGTGGATCCTACACTGGCAACATTAATAAACAAGATGGAATGCTTAATTAAAATATAAGTTTTCAAAGAATTTATGCTTCTCATCAAATTAGAAGTACAGATGGCCTCCAAAAATATAAATAAATACCGTGGGCATGCAAATGTTAACATTCTCTTTCAATAGTATACAAGGGTCTTACTTAGCTAAGAACATGAATTGTGGAACATGAAACGGCAATGCAGCATAAGGTTCCCTTAAAATAAATCAATTATTACAATTCTATTAAATTAAAAAATGATAATTTGAGGTTTACAACGATGAGATTTAAGCATCAGAAATCTTGGTGGCTGCACTTGGGAAAACTAATCTCTCCAGGCAGCCATCATTGAAGCAGAAAACTTGGCAGGCCCAAGTAATAACACAACTTAACATAAATGAAGGAAAGCATATTGGTAACAACCCAAGACTTAGGCCTGAAGACCCACACCAGAACCATTAGTAAGTCACTGATTAAATGACTTGAAGAATTTATGATACAGGGTCTTATACATTGAGAAGTTCTGAATATCTGGATGGAAACCAAATGATACTAGAAGTTAATGCAAGAAAAGCAATTACAGAAACTCAAGGACATGTAGAATGTAGTGATCCAATTAATGAGAAATAAGGTAAATGAGGAGAGACACAGCAAGAATGCTACATTTTAATATTAAAAAAAGCTTCATCTCATAATTATGTACAATATGTATAAACTAATACAAAAATCATGGACAAACTAAAGATAATAATCATGGATAAATAAACACCAGGAAAAAATGAAAAATCATTTCAAGACAGACATCCAGTACTGCACAAAATGATTTTTGAGGGATCAAATCTTGTGATTCAAAACTATTACACTTGTTTGCAGCATTTATGGGGAATATGTGAAAGGTCTTGAGGCAATAAGGCTAGATCTTTGCCGTACAATTAGATTGATAAGCAGATGAAACTATTCTTAGTAATAAACATGTGAAAGTTAAACCATCATTGAAAAACTCAGAAGTTCAAACCAACCTATCAGTGTCAGGCACAGTAGACGGTACCATAGAACTTCTTGGGAGTTCATCATTCATGAAAGTTGTACTAGGAATTTCTTTGTCGAAAACGTTTCTACCATCATTTCCAATCATGAAATTTAACTCTTGCAATCTGGCCTGCATTGTGATTTTTCCTCATTAGTTCCATTAACAGACTGCTCACAAGTATAATAGCAGAGAATCAGGGGTAACTAAAAAATAATAAATTATGAGAATTATGTTCTTTTACATTATCTGGTTTAGATAAATATAATTTCCCTAAAGTGACAAAAGTATATTCGATGGTCCACAGTATAAGCTAGCACTGAATTCAACCACCACAAAAGGTAGAACTAAAAAATAAGTATCTCCTTTTAAATGGGTAAAGCAAATAATGGTTCTCAATATTTGCCAATACAGAAGTCATCTGGCATTTGATGGAAGAAAACACTTCTTTGACAGAGAACTCTATAATTTTCAAGCGCAAATCTATAGTTTCAAAAGGTCTTCACTGGCATAGCTTTATCATAGTGGATATATTCACTATTTTAACGGATATTTTATTTACCAACCATTATAAAGCAGTATAAACAATAACAAATGAAAGAAATAATAATTTAGAGGCCATATTTTTTTCAATTAAATGTAACTTCCATGGCCTACAACCAAAAATAAAACATCAGAGACGGCGATATCCTCAAAGAGTATCTTATATACAAAGTAAAGAGATATACTCACTCAAAGTATTTTAAAAGGTGTGACAAGATTTTACAGGCTAAATACAAGGAAGTTTAATAAAACACTGCATTACTCGGAAGCAACAAAAAGAACTAAAATGTATATCATGTGACTATATCATTTAATTATTAGCTTATAGGACTATCATAAATAAAATATATCAATAATAATAAGTTGATGGAACAGTAGTATACCATAAATATAATTGTTTTGAAGAAGTAAATGCTCATGACAGGAAATTAGAAGAATCAGGTAGTGAATACATGGAATTGAATGTGAGATACAAATACTATATTAGTATAATAAGCGTTTGCAGCATGAATTAGTCCCAAAAAGCAATAGAACATTATCGACTATGACTATTGACTAACAAGCTTAAACAAAATAACTTAGTTTGATGGTAGTTCAGCAATGTCAACCCAAATGTAACCGCATGAATATCAAAATTTAATCGACTGCAAATAGTCAGCAGAAAGCTTTCTTAGGAAACAGGTAAATTGGAAGTAGCAAGTGTTTAGAGAAGTATGTAATAATCATAACTAATTTTGAGTGAAGAGAATATGGCTCATTGTCATTAAAAGTGCAGACATAAGTCCATTCACGATATTCGAAATATAATCAATCAAAGTATCACATGGAATATTTAAAGCAAGACAAACAAAAAAGAGCTAACTGGTACTAAACATTTTCGTCATATTCCGGGTCTTTGAAACTTGCCCATGAGGCCTAACTCCAATGGTGAAAGCTGAGGCATCAAGACTACAAGCTCCTGGATTCAAGTCCAACCAACACAGCATAAGCAGTCAGTTCTTTCTCCCGATTATTGGGATTTGATTATCAGTGTAGTTTTTCTAATTATTTGTTAATTGATTAAATGTAACATGATTGTGGCGAGTTATACTCCAATTGCTTCACTGAAAGCAGATATATGATACTTAAACCCATTACTCCCCCAAGCAGCTCATAGTCAGCAACATGCAATAATAAATCCAAGCAAAACAGAGGACAAGAACCAAAAACTGACCTATATTCTAAGAAATAGGTTGTAATTCTCTGAGTCCACTTAAAGAAGACCAGGATACATGAAATCTGGGGCTATCAATGAAATCTGGGGCTATCAATCACATTTAGAGAGGAGCAATTAAAGATGCAACAAACCTCTCTACTTTTGCGATATGAAATATATATGTAAGCACTAGCAAATGGTCAAGATTGTCGAAAATAATTAATCTGAAGCCAAAGCCTCCCAGTGCATGTGTGTTTGTACCTGAGATGCTATAGCATATTATCTGAACACACTGCATCTATACAAACGGAACTGCAAATTTACTCAATGAGTGTTTAATAGCATACAAACTCTTCATCCATTCAAGTCAACAGTGTGCAGTAAAATACTTGAGCAAAGAGGTTCATTTTCTGAATACACTCATATGTTGATATATACAAATAGAACTCCAAAGCTACTCAATGGGTGTTTAATAGCATACAAACTACTCATTCATTCAAGTCAACGGTGTGCAGTAAACTACTAGGGCAAAGAGTTCATTTTGCCTAAGGTTAGAACTAAACATCCTTTGTGCCATTTAATACAATAAAATTCATAATAACAAGGAGCTCTCAAAAGCAACAAATAATGATCTTACATGTGAAGTTCTTATCTTCAACTGCAATTGGTCATGTAAGTGCTGCAAAAATTAAAAGAACTCAAAGCGTGAAAGGAAAAAAAAAAATGAGTGTGCAAGCCTTGTTGAAAATGTCTATAATTAGTGATTATCATAAAACTAAGAAGAAAATTTCACGAATTTGGTTGGATTGTTGTCATCTTATGAAGTTAAACCAAAGCTAATATATCTTGAAAATTTGTATTTATACCGTAGCAGCACTTGCTTTGTGCCACATCAAAATCCATGATCAGATTTGTTTTGTCGCCCATGAGGCCAGTTACATTTCTCCCAAGTAAAAACATTTCTAGTACAGAAATATTTTTGTTCGAAGAAAATGATGGCTTGCAGGCCAAAGATAAAGAAATTCTTTAGCACACTTGGGGTAGACCATGTTTAATGGCTCAAAAAGAAAGTGAAACATGGCTTGCAGGTTTATCTCATGCAATAGATGTGAGGCTGTTGATCTAATGAAGCTAAAGGAATATAGCACACAAGTATATTACTCTATGCTGAAATCCACACCTTTATGCTGTTGGTGAGGGCAGAGGCATTTGTAACATGAGGCAAAAAACCATACTCGCCCAATATCCCTAGCATAGATGACATAAAAATATGTTTCTCATCCTCTGCGACCTGAATCACAATAAGTATTGAGGATACAAAATCCAAAGAGCAAGGCAAAGAAAGGAGAACGAGAAGTGAAGGACAGAGTATTGAATGACAGAAAGCGCACTCTATGACATGAACATATTTCAAGAAGTTAGATTGAGAGAAAAATTCTACACAGTTCCATAAATTGGCAGAAAAAGTCATTTAAACTACAATTTACGCACGGATTGGATGATGATTACATAACTACAGAAAAAAGTTTATTGTTACAGTATTGAACACAGCATATTCATACGACTCACAAGATCTCTAGCAAGTGAGCTATTTCAGATACATTAACAGGGATTACAGTCAGGTTCAAAGATGCAATAATATTTCAAACAAAGTGGGTCATTTCGATTTTGCTAAACATGAGACAGCAGGCACTTAAATACTGTCGACACCTTCATCTTAGAACTTCAAATAACTTGTACAACCCCCTTTCAGTTCATTCCAAGAGGTAGCAGAAAGAAAAGATTCCCATTCTACACGTAAATATAAATTTTAGCAATAATTGGAGAAAAAAGAGGTCCATGAAAGAAACCAACATAAAATTATGCCTGTGCTGGAAAAATCACTTCTATTTTATTCTAAGAAGTTCGAACGAAAAGTATGTCTAGTTTACTAAAGACTAATGCTATGTGGCACTGAACCGAGAGGGGAGTGGGCCTCACATCCTACAAGTACATGCCACCTATACAAGTGCTAAGCACCAACAGTGCTACATAGCATTACTCTTTACAAAAGGGTAAAAGACAACAAATAGTACCAAAAAATTCAGATAAGCCCGAATTGGAGATCTAATCAAGCATTTACCTTTAATTCGTTGAGCAAGTTTAAATTTACTTCAAGATCACCTCTCCTGCGGGCCATCTCATTTGACGCAGAAGTTATAGCTTCACTTTGCTTCTCATCCAGAGCCTATCATATAGAAAATGAAAATATAGTCTACGTTATTTCATGTAGCAAGGAAAAGAGAAAATAGTCAGTGATTAGTAATATAGGGATAAGGAACAAGGCCAGTAACAAAAATATACAAACCATTCGTAACTCAGAAAATTTCCTCTCTAGGGCATTTTTCTCATTCAACAACTGTGATTCCTGACATCATAACAAATGACTAGCATAATCTTCCTGGAGGATATATTAAAGCATGACAAACATAAACTAAAAGCATATATCTTACCTTAATACTTGCAAGAGCAATTTGTTCTCGAAGATACTGGATTTCCTTCTCTTGTGACTTAGCCTTCGAAAAAAGTTCCTGCACGCGTACTAAATCAGGAAACATGAAGAAACGATATTTTCTCCATAATAAAACATAACATTTATAACATAAACCGAAGAAGTACCAAATATATGTAGTAACAAAAGCTAAATACTAGTACCATGGTTTCTTGATCTTGAATGTCGTCTTTTCCCTTCACATTCTTTGATACTGAACTTGATTCAGTGGTGTGCCTGTGCACAAATGGAAATTGGCTTGATATATAAGGAATAAACATTAATGGAAATCGCTTTCATAAAAGAAGGTTTGTGGTTTACCTGCTAGCAAAATCTGAGCTTTGCTGCTGAATCTCATTATCTTTGTGGCCATTCATAGTGATATTACCAGAAGACATTAGTTTTTTCAATTCAAAGTCCTTTAGAAAACACAAATTCAGTGCATCCCAACAGTTAATAGCATCTCAACATTTTTACAAATCTTCCCCCATTCTGATAATCTGCAAGGATCCATTGAATCAAGAACCAGTTCAAAATCATTTAAGACGAAGAAGAATATAATACTTAAAACCAACAGCTAACAACTGTAACCAAGATGTAAACGAGATAATGATAGTAGTGTCGATTGGGCCTCTAAATATAAACCAACCTCACACCACCATGGAAGGAACACTTTATATGCTAAATTTATGTCACTTCCAGTAAGGAAACCAATGAAGTTTCACTATCAAATTATCAAAAGCTAAGAAATTAGCGAAGTTGGCTTTCCACGACTTGTATCTTTGCTCAACATTCAACAAAAAATATCAACTTCTTATTATAGGCATTCGTATATAAGGTGAGGCAACCTTGGCTCCATTATCTATGCGTATTGCGATGAAGGACTGCACATTTGACATTATGCAATTGAATAACAATATACGTTCATATCCAGATGGAAACTAAATTCTTCTTGTTGAACAAACAGCATATCCTAGAAATCAGATTTGACTTATTTATAGACCGTGCATTAGTTCACTAGATCATTATGCTTTTCTCGTCCTTTTTTTTGGTGGGGGTGGGGAGCTGACAGAATTCAATTTATCATACAATTTATTCTAAACACCCACAATTTATCGCAAAGAGACATTGCAACCAAAAAAATTCTTGAAAAGGCACTAAAGTTAGAAAGTCCAGTGATTCCGGGCATGAGTACATTAATCTGTTAGTTTCAAGAAGCGAAATTCAAAGTTACTAGACTGACAAGAAAAAAAATTCAAATAAAAAGAGAACAAGGATTATATATAAAAATAATAATAATATACGAAACAAAATTAAGATTCACTAAAGCTCTATGTAATACCACCAGTACCAACACGAAGTTCACAAATGAATCAAGAAACAAACAAAAGGTAAATGAAAACGAAATTAATAAAATACAGATTATAAAATTAGTCACGAACCTATAAAATTCGATCACCATAAATCCCACAACAATAAATTCCTAGAAACATGCAAAAATTCACTGAATTCCATAAATTCAAGAAAAGAAACTAAATTCAGATGCAAAATTTATTCAAGAAAACGTTCGATGGCAACTGGGTTTATTACCTTTGTGTTTTGATTGAATAAACGTAGTGAGAATTTTAGACCCATCAAAAAATCAAGGGGAAAAAAGGGGGTTCTAAAAACAGTGAGGAGTGTTCGAGTTATTGCAATTCAGTTTCAGAAAAGTCAAAACGCCGGGTCATTGGAGTTATTCTTCTTTTTCGCTGAAAGAAATACAAATATGTAAATGAATAAATGAATCAAGAAAAGTCAGAATGGTGGGTGAAAATGAGACTTCATTCATATATTTTTTAATTTTTTCGAGAATGGCGAGGTTTTGTTAGTCAGAACTCACCAGAGTTAACGTCAAATGAAATTTAAAAAACAAAATTAAAAAATCTTGAAGAAGTTGTAGCATGTGGGTAGTATCCTTTTTCCTTTTCTGTTATCTTTCCAATTTATATATGAAAGATTTTGCGGAGTAAAAGTTAGAAAAAATTATTTTTTTGTTGATTTTGAGAAATGCATATTGACTTCTATGTTTGACACCCATTTTTTTTTTCTTTCTTCATTTCAACCACACATTCTATTAATAAAATAATATTACATATAAACCCAAAAAATCTCCTAACTTTTTAACCACACATAGGGCTGGACAAAAGTCCCGAACCGAATCGGACCGAACCGAACCAGAACCGAACCGAGCGGTTCTTCATAAATTAAATACCCGAACGGGTACCCGAATTGAGAACCGAACGGTTTGGGTCGGGTAACGGGTCTAGACCAAGAACCGAAGAACCGAATAAGACCCGAAATTAAATAATTTTTTTTTTATATTGGATTAATTAAATTTTTTAAAATAAATTAACACATTAATCTAGCCAAAGTTAGAAACAAATTAACCCATCGAACGTTTTAGATTTGTAAATTATGCTATGTTAATTTNGTTATCAATGAAAATATCATTAGTTGTATTTATGTAGTGTTGTTGTAAATATTAAAAAAAAAAATTATGGTACGGAACCGAACCGAACCGAACCCGAACGGTTCCATAATTATATTTGGACCCAACGATTCCATTTATTAAATACCCGAAAATTTTGGAACCGAAAAAATTCGAACCGAACCGACTCACGGCCAGCCCTAGTCCACACATTCTTCCATTAATCACTATTCAAAAACCATTTTATCTACAAGAAGAAAACGATAAAGGTACTATAGTAAAAAATAAGTTGCCGAGATTGCAATGCGATACAATGTTCCAAGGAGACAATTCTTTTCTAGATGGGGGCTAGAGCCATGATAAAGACTTTACTTCGTAAATTAACCTTCTATAACACAAAATTACAGTTATAATTTGAAAGTCGAGTTTTTTTTTTTTTTTCCCTTCTATTTAGAGAATTTTTTTGGAGAGAACGAATGGTAAGAAATGAATTTTTATTGTCTTCCTTGTGTATTTTTGTGCGTACATGAAGATAAGAGAGAGAAAAAAGAATGAAACACATACGTACGTATGCATAATTTACATTAACTCGGCCCACTAAATTGGGACTTCGAATTGTTAGAGTAAGATCTTAAAACTAAATTTATTCAACCTTTACAACCAGTAATTAAGACAAAACAAATACTAGATTTTCTCCCAACAAAAGTAGATTGTTCCAAATCTAAAACAAGATATGACCGAAGTTTGATCGTGCAATAAATTTCTATATCTACAAATGTACAAAAATTAACAATAGGCGGTTGAGTTGGGTAAGTTATTTAATGCTAACAAGAAGACGGTCCCAATATTATACAGCAAATCTTGACTATGACTATTTTATATGCATGATGCCTAATGGGCTCATATTTTGTGTACACATAAAATTATTTAAATAAAAAAAAAAAGTAAACAGAATATATTTTATTATTTAAGTTTTATTATGGTTATTTAATTAGTCTTTTACTATTTATTATATGTCTAGTAGGATTTTATTTTGATTAAAATAGCTAAGAGGTTGTTTTCTTTGTGTTTCAATTTTGTGTTTTGAGTTTTGAATTTATTTTGGGTTTTTCGTTTTGAGTGTTCATTTTGAGATTGTTGAAAATATTTTCTTTTTTGTATTTTGAAATTTTTTTTTGAAAATACCCAAAACGCGTTTTGAAGATTTTGATTTGATTATAATTGAAAACACTAAGAACGACAAATTTGTCGTTTTGAGTTTTTTTCGTAAATTTTTAACTTGTTTTCAAAAACGCGTTTTCGAGAATAGGAAAAAGAACATGTTTTCACTGTTTTGAAAAATCGAAAATAGAAAACGACTTGAAAACGATAAAGAGAACAAGCCCTAAATTTTCTAGAGTTGGTTTTGTTTTAAAAGATTAGTTGGAGTTTTGTTTAAATTAAAAGTTAAGATTTTATTGTAGGTAGATTACTTAAGAAAATTTATTGAATAATGGAGATTATTCTTTAATTATGAACTCAATCGTTAATTCGTGAGCGCATTTACCATTGTGATCCCGTATTCGTTCTTGTTATATTACTAGTAAAGATTTTAACCTCAAACTAAAACTTATGAATTAGGTTTACAAGAAGACATGACCATTGACCAACATAGATTTAAAGTTTAATAACCAATCGTAAATTTAATATTTATACCAAACTTCAAACAATTCTATCTTTGATCACTAAATTGGCACCTCTCAATTCTCTCATCATATTACACATAAAATCGATTCAACAATATATAATTAACGGTCATATAGATTAATCAACCAGAACTTCACATACAAGCACCATATTAAATTCAAAAAAAAGAAAAATATTAAAATTTGCATCCGTTGGTTACTACAATTAGGTAGGAAAAAATTATAATTTCTTGAGATATTTGCATTCCCAATCACTAAAAGAGAAATGAGTTTTTACAACTGGCGTAATACGTTGCCCTAGGGATTTAGCAATCTGTACATGTACTTTGTGTTTCTCGATGAAACATACAGATATGGCAAGTTCATGTTCGTTGCTATTAACATTTTAACAATGTTCATTTCCACTCTATCTTTAATTTTCACCAACATTCTTTTGTGTGTTGTTTTACTTTTCAACAATGTTTATATGTTCTTTGTATTTACTTTTTTACAGGGTTCATTTGCACATCTTTTCTTTTCAACGACTTCTCAACAACGTTGTTTTTACTTTTCAACAAAATTAATTTACACGTGTTTACTTTTTGACAATGTTCATTTACACATTGTGTTTACTTTTCAACAACATTCATTCACACATTCATATACATTCATCTATATATAACTTATTCCATATAACCACATCAACCCTTAAATAATATAGTAGAATTTTAATTTGTCATACAAAACATAGCAGAGTATCAAATGTAGACATGATACAAAGACATCATCTGATATATGGATGGGCACTTGTGCAAGCTCGGCCAACAACACAAAAAAAATAGTTCTCTTTTTTTAGATCGAGCACTTCTACGAGATATTATCTAGTGATGATCGATGGCTTCAACTTGCGTTGTCGTCCCGGTTTGGTCCAGATTGTCGATTCTCACCCTGAGACTTGGAGCTGTTTCTTCTAAAGGAAAGCTTTGAAGATGATCGTTTCTCGGTAATGTTGATGAAAGAAATCAAATCAACAAATTTTACTCACTCAAGTATGACTTTCACTTCCTAAACATACTAGTTTTGATATTCAAACAGGAGCAAAAAAAGAAATAACTATTTGAGAGGGAGATATTTGAATTATATATGTTCTTCTTCAAATGAGGGAGTATTTATTGATTTACCTCTAAGCGTTGGGGGTAATTTGGTCATTTTCAGGGAAGACCATATGGTGTTCCCTATTGACTCTCGTATAACTGATTTGGTTAGAAATCACATTTTATTCATTTGACCACGTGCCCTTTATTAACAACATGTAGGAAACCTGAATACGAAAAATGATTCATAATCTTTAAGCGAGCGTCATGTGTCTTTGTTCCCCTCACGTACTGCTTATTGCTTACATTTCGTGAAATGGTTAGCTGGGTTCGCAGACTTCATTTTGAGGGCTAACAAATAATCCATAAGTCTTATTTTATTATTTATATTAAATCGAGGTCTTGGATTGTTTGCTACTTCGAAGTCGTGAACTTTCTTGACGAGTTGACTTAATTTATTTGCTTTGTAATTAATGCTTGGCCA
>CAIGRF010209922.1:0-16888 GCA_903798235.1 Fraxinus ornus
GGAAATGGCCTGGCGTATTCTTTGGCATCTCATGCTATTGTACAAGAGAAGATCTCCTGTTGGACCACGTACGTCAGTGAGTTTAGTTTCATTTGATTTGTCGGGTCGGTGTAACTATCGCTTTACTAGTTTTGTACCGAATTTTTGGATGAACTTTCTTTTATTCATTTTAATAATATATCGGATCTATCTTTTAGAAAAAAACTCCTTGAAGGTGTCGAGTTAGTTTAAATGAGCAGTGCTACATGTACAGGAAAAACAGTACCAGATTTTTTTACAGATTACAATTGGCAATTTCTAATTGGATAAAAGCAAAAACAAGTGATTGAAAATTAAATCAATCAAACGCATTTAGTTAATAATTTTCAAGTATTTTCTTCTCGTGCAAATTTCATAATTGTTTCAAGTCTTTCAATGGATTAAAGAACGTACAAAATGTAATAATAAAAAAGGACTCGTGTAATTGATTCTAAAATGTGCGAATAAAGACTTATTTCTTGGTACAAAGTAAGTATAAACGTATCAACTCATAAAAAATAGGTTCTCAAGTGCAAAATTGAATATAAATTAATTGACTTTGGTGTCAAGACGTGAATGATTAAAATTATATAATAAATCATCCTTTATCGTTGTAGATTAAAATTAAATTTTTAGTAGATTTTGATAAAAGTTGATGAAATATATGATTCAGAAATTGTGGGTTTTATGAAACGTGTTGTGTTGCATTCCATATTTTCGCTTTCAACATTTTTCCGGTTGATTATTACTTCAAATTTTGATTGATTTTGTACACTTTTGAATTCTTGA
The DNA here is from genome assembly GCA_903798235.1 of Fraxinus ornus. Classification (NCBI taxonomy): domain Eukaryota; kingdom Viridiplantae; phylum Streptophyta; class Magnoliopsida; order Lamiales; family Oleaceae; genus Fraxinus; species Fraxinus ornus. The sequence continues at coordinate 808 of CAIGRF010209922.1, forward strand.
TAGGCTTAAAGCTAGGAATTTGCATGTATAAGTGGGACCAGAAATCTTAGATAGACAATAGAAACTCGGAAATGGAAGACAGCCAGACAGGCGGGTCCAACTGTATCTCTATGATATGACATTAGCGAGACATACATTAACATATTTTCTATAGAATGTATTTATTTGACTACATTAGATAGATATTAGAATTGTCAAAGCTGAAAAAATAATGATACGTGAGGAACTCACGATCCTTAAAGTTGAGGAAAATGCCACACGTACAGAAAAAATTCAACGGGGGACAAGTATCTTCTCGTGATTGGTTAAGGAAGGAAACTGTTTCCTACCTGTCCATTTGTTTTGACCATCTTAAAGTTTTCATGTGCGTGTAGTTTGATTCTAAAGTTAATGAGTTGGTGTTTATTGGAATTTTGATTCTAGATTGGAAAGTAAAAGAACTATTTAATTGGCAGTAAATGGAATATTGAACTTAATTTTTCAACGTTTAATTGTCAAAAAGTTACAATAGGAGGGAGATTTAAGTTTGTTTGCAACGTGCAAAGAATTCAATTGATCACCAAATCTCTTATCACGTAAATAGGCTCAAAATGATATTGTAATTTTTGTTATCTTTCACCCCATTTTACGTATATCTATTGGCCATTGAATTGTATAACAATTTTTATCTCAATAGAATTAAAATCTTTATCTAACTAGTGAACTGATTTTTTATTTTATTTATTTATTTATTTTTTTAGTAGAATACGGGGAGCTATTAATGCGGGTATGGAGGACGTTCAACGAGGAAGTACTTGAAATTTTATTTTTATTCTCAGTTTGTAAAGTAAGTCTATGTTTGACCCCTATTTAAAAAAAAAACCCCCCCATTTTTTTAAATTTATTTTTAACCATAAATTATTTCATAAAATAATAGTACATGCAAACTCAATTTTTTTCCTTATTTTTAACCACACAGTACTCTCTAACAAAATTTATTCCCTCTAGTAAGTGTGTGCTTTTATGGTATTTGGCATGCAAAATATGTTAAATGGTGTAATCTAGAAGTTCAAGTTCTTAAAGAGAGAATTTATTTATCTAGATTGTCTTCGACACGTTCATTCATATGTAGATTGAACTTTTTTTGACCATCGATCGATTAGCAGTAGAAAAACTTGACTCAAGATATATTAAAAGACGTCATATAAAAGCTGAAATGTTAACTCAAATTCATTTTGGAAACTCGTTGTTGATCTCAAAAAATGAACTCAACAGATACCGGGTCCACTCTCGCCACGTCAAGTACGGATCCAGTGCGTTTCTACCGGAATGATTACGGTAGTTGGTTTTGGATGAACGCGGGAGACACTTTCCAGTAAGAGACAAAACTGTTCGAACTCTGACGGAATGGTTTCGAGACGATCACACTATCAATGATCACCTAACCGAGATCTTCAAGAACAAATCTCTTTTCTTTTGTGGAATATGTGGAAGGAAAGATATGGATATTGTGTCCCTCTTCTCCTTTTTTAGTGATGTATTTAGTGTTGGTGTTTCTCCAATCTCCCCTTTCTTTCGTATCTGAAAGGGAGCTATTTATATTGAATTATATTACACTGCCCCATCAAAGTGCTTCGACCCTCCCAGGTCTGTGGGACTTCATAATTCGCATGCTGAAGGACCTCGAATGGTTTCTAGCTTAGCATGGGAGGGCCTCGGACACATGGTTCCTTCTTTTGACTTTGACTTTTCCTTTCCTCTGATCATCCGTCTAAGAGCTTATGTGGCAGTCACACGTGCAACCTGACGTGGGACTTCGGATTTGGGGGATAACACTCGTTTTATTGGTTAATTAAATTGTCACCAAGTCCAACGTGGTAGAAGTGGCAAGAGAACTACTGCATGAGAAAAACTTTTATTTGAACAGATACATCGTACATGTTTTTGCAAGAACAGGAGGTCAGGTACTGAAGCCCCCCTCTCATCTCTACTTCAAATTCATCTATAACGTATGGTCGGGGAATCTAAACCCCCCATATAGTCTAAACACATAAAACTATGATGGTGATATTATGTTTCAACAGTATACTTCTCTAAGAAGTGACCAGGATGCAAACAGCTACATGTAAAATGGAAAGTTCTAGTATTTTCTGTTACAAAAAAAGTAAATTAACCTTCAAACAGATGTTGAAGGAAAAATGTTGTAAATTCTGTAAGAAACTCAAGTTCTAGCCAGCACCAAAAAGTCGTGAATGAGGAATTGGAGAGCGAGGCGACATCATAAGAGGTGACAACACAATTTCATCATAGATTCCCGAAGAAAAGCTAAGCCTGAGAGTCTTCTTATATCGCTTATTCTTTTCTTGTGTATCTATTTCCTTTCTTTCTTCCACAAACGTTCGAATTCTTTGAAGAGCAATTTCCATTGTCTCATCATCCATATTTGCAAAGCAAACCCTAAACCACCCTGGCTCTACACAATGAAACGATGATCCTGGAGAGACATTCAGCTTTACTTCGTTGATAATTACTTTCCATAGCGCCATTTCGCCTTCAAATGTAGGTTTGTTAAGCAATGGACGCAAATCCATCCAACTGAAAAGGCCAGCATTGCTTTCTAAGCATTTTATTCCAACTTCTTCAAGTCCCCTGGTAAAGATTTTGTGCCTGTTTCCAAGCCTTCTCGAGCTTTCTGCTAAAAACATTTCAACGAATTCCTCGTCGGCCAACATTGATGCTAGCAGATGTTGTGTTTGGGACGAGACTAATCCAAAGCTCGACATTTTTCGCCCACAATTTACAACTGTTTCATTGTACGAGTACACTATGCCCACCCTGAACCCGGGAAGGCCCATGTCCTTTGACAAACTATAGACAATGTGAATTAAATCACGATTGCATTGCATTTCTTCAATTATTTCGGAGATACTAACGAAATCTGGAGCACGAAAAATCGTGGCTGCATATATTTCATCACACACAAGATGAATTTCCTTTTCATTTATGAATGTTACCAGGCTTCTCAGTGTGTCTTTGTCCATCGTGGTGCCTAATGGATTCGACGGATTTGCCATTATGAGGCCTTTCACTTTGATGTTGGCTTTCTGGGCATTGTTATATGCCTCTTCGAGTGCCTGTACCGTAATTTTGAAATTATTCGAGCTTTTGCACGCAACAGGAAGTAGTTTCACTCCAGTTCTCCAGCTCAAGTCCCTATCAAATCTGTAACCAACAAATTTCAAACATATAAGCAAGTGATCTTGATGAATATTCTGACTGTAATATAAGTAGCCTGTTAATTCGATTTCTTTTCCAGATAATATTGCCTAAAATATTTATGTCCCATATAATATGGCTTGAAAATTTGTTATGTTATGAATTAATTCGTAATCTCTATTTACAAGAGTAATAATAGAAACAAAAAATAAGGCACACTTTCCCTCCGAAGAAGATGACCGTCTCTACCACCGTTTCACAGAAAACACAGTTCTAAAACCATTCTATATGGCGTAAGAATATTCGATCGGCCTATAGTCAAAGGAATATTTGACCGATTTTTGGTTCCATTAAAAAAGGAAATAAAATTTAAGTAAAAATCAACAATTAATTTTAATTACACGTTGCATAGAATTTAACCACACATTCTCTCGACTTTTATTACCATTTACTAAAAGTCTATTTTTCCTAAACCAAACAGGGGCTTATAGTGTATTGTTAGGCTTCAAGTAATCTAATATTCTACTCTATACACGTGGTGATAATTTCAGCTTCTGACTTTAAGAGAATGTCTCGTCTTTTTAGTCAAAAGTCAACTTCTTCATTTCTTGAATTTTGTAGAATTGGACAACTGTGTTACATGTAAAACATGAGTTTGGTAAATGAGCCGCCCTCCTTGTCCCGGTCATTGAGCCAGGACAAGGAGGGTTTTCCTAAATTAATATACTGCTGTGACCTGTTTGGTTTTAAAAGATTTGGCAGTTCACCGTCGTAGGAGAATTTTGTCTGGAACTCATAACTCAGGTGGTGGGGTCCAGAGAGAAAAATGGAGTCCTCTGTCGCCAATTTTCTGCTACTCCGTTTATTCTTCTTAAGATAATATTGCTACCGACTCAACACAACTCCATTTCAAAGGACAAAACGGAGGATTTTAGGGAGATATGTTTTGTCTGTTTCCTAATATTCTTACTGCATTAATGTATTTCATGGGACCTGTTTTGATTGCATGAGAGAAGTGAGAAAAACTTTATACTCTTCTTCTCCATTTTAGTAAAGCGGCAAGTACACGTACGTAGAATCAATTTCTTTATTTTGCGTATCGTTGATTTCATTCTGTTTTCATATTATAATCTAAAAAAAGGAGGTTAGGATTTAACTTATAACATTTATTATATTAAAATGGAAAGCATATCTATACGTAAAATAAATACTACAGATGTACTATGACCCCGTTGGTATGGATTAAAATCAAGATTTTAATTTTAATCAAAGTTAACAATTAGTTTTGACCATACATTTCATGAAATTCACGATTTTTCAATCACACATTTTATCAGTTTTATCAAAATCTACAAAGGTCCCGTTTAACATGATTTTTACTTTTACTTTTACTTTTACTCTTACTTTATGTAAAAAAAGTTTTTGAAGGAAGTTATAATTTTTGTTTGAAAATTAATTTTTAAAAGCACTTCCTCGAGGATATCCATATGTAAATTTTCAGTCCTCGAAAATATTTGATATTATGGATGAAATGTTTCGTTCTTTAGGCTAGGCAGACACAACAAAATACGTACTACTGATGTACTATAGGTTGGTCTTGGCCATGCAAAAGTTGTCTTGGGACTTGGAGTAAGTATAATAAAGGATGAAATGCAATTGATTTTATGTACTTACGCTGGATAATAAGGTGAAGGGACCAAAAATGCATCTCCAGGATCAGCCAAACAAAACATTAACAGCTCATTAGCTCCGGTGGCTCCACCGGCCATCACTATTCGGTCGGGAACAAATGTAACCCTACCGCCTCTCACCTTTTCCATAAACTTCGCCACGGCCTGCATGGAATAATGTAAAAGTACGTGTTAGCATAACCGTACGATTGTCATGAATTGAGCAGAACGAAAAATAATTGATGTAGGCGACTCTAAATTTATTGGCATTTTCTTACATTTCTGAATTCCGGCAAGCCATGATAATCTTGAAAGATGGAAATGTCTTTGAACGCGTTAACTCCTTCGAGAGTACAGATTGACGCTCTGGGATTTTTCTTAATCCATTCCTCGATCAAGTCGAAGGAAAGCTGCAAATTAAAATCAAATAAATGAGAGAAATAACAAAAATCAACTCAAAATGCATAATTTTTCTTCCTGGAAAAGGTAAGCCAAGAATGTAGAACAACAATACGCAAAATACCTGATTTTCAGCGAGGCCCATTTGGATAACTCCATTAGGGTTTTGAGTAGGATGAAAAGGGTCATTATCATATGCTTTCCATCCATCAAAATAAGGAGAATTTTCTCCATGCTGGTCACTGGTTGCTAGTTTGGATAGAAGTTGGGTATTTCCACTCTTAAACTCCATTTTCACTTAATTCCAATATGAGAGAGAGAGAGAGAGAGAGAGAGAGAGAGCTATATGTGTATACTTGTGAGCAATGAAAGTTGCTTCTAAGAATGTATTGAAAAGAACGAGGTGACATACACTGGTATATATAAGCAATGGAGTGAGAAAAAATTGGACACAAAATTCTATTTCTACTTTGAAAGTCAGAAAAACAAAATGTCTATATTTTTAGACGGAAAATTCGTTTTCCACATTGTTATTATTATTTTTTTTGTTGATTATCAATTGTAATTGCTTACGTGATTCATGACGAAATGAAATGGCATTTAGTTTTATGGGTATTCCGTGAAGTTTACGTATTATCACCATGCATGGGTTGTTTTGTTAGTTAATGGTAATTCTTTATCCTTATTGATTATTGATGTTATTTAAGAGCATCTCTCTTGATTATGATCATGCGTAAACAAAGCGTTTATAGGGCACAAAATTGGAGAAGTTAGCTGACAAGGTACATATACGAAAGTATTCCGTACGGTAGACAATGATACTTCAAATTTATCGCTCATACCATAATGCAAAGAAAGACGATAAGTAATCAATATGGACGAATTGATACGTAACTTTTTTTAAAAATCGAATAGCAAAGAATATGTCTAGAACACGTTGATTAAATTCTTTATAATTATAAATACATATATTACTTCTTACTCATAAATACATATGGTTTTTTTTTATATCTTTGAGTTTGAGTTTGCAAGTCTAGTTTTTTAAATTCGGAATATGGGACACCATATATTTCGGTCAAGAAAGTGTTGGTCGTATAAAAATTTTGAAAAAATAAACAAAAAAATTGGACATTTCACATAACGTCTCGGACTATAAGTATAATAAGCATCAAATATTGACAGTACTCAAGCTTAGAAGGATGTTCGTATTTCATTTGAAACAACTTAATAACAGTATCCCATCGAGTAACTCGAATGTCAAATGAATACGAGACGAAATTTAATTCAAAATTGGAATATAAATGTGTGGAAATTTATGCACTCGATAGGATAGGATAGGACAAGGAAGTTTCATATTGAATAACATAGCACTTGACCTTTGGAATGTTTGTTCTCAATTCTGACTCTCGGAAATTTCAGATTAGTTATCTCACGAGAATAATTATCAATTAATTGCACCAAATTACGTGTGTGTTAATTCATGGCTGACATGTTTTCCGTTGCTACACATACTGGCAATTTCTTCTTCTGGGTTCCTCCTTTTGGACGACTCAAATATTCTTTTTCATATCTCTATTTAGAATCAAGTCTGACTAAACTGAAACACGTTATTTATGACTCATCAGATCATTAATCATATGGGACGGTTTGTCGGTCTTTGTGATTAATTCACGGTATGGAAAGATCTTCATCCTCTGTATACACCGACCAACTATTATGATTTTTGTTGTTGCTTCTGGGTCCGTGCTAAGAATTTTGTTTTTGTTTTTGTTTTTATTTCTTGTAGAAGAGTTTTATGAGGAATTTTTCTTAGACCATGTTTGATGGGTATTAAATTCCATGGAACTAGGAACTTCTTTTCCATTTCCCACCTAATGTCATGTTTGATGAGCCAAAAGTTGATTGGAATTTCTTTTCTTGCTCCTTGCTCACTCACCTGATTTTTCTCTTTTTTGGGGAAAATTCTAGTTGACTGCTTTTATTTTTTTGCAATGGAAATAAATTTTATAACCAATAGTGAAAAAAAATCACTTTAATGGACAATTTTCATGTAAAAAAAGTCAAATGAACAAAAAATTTTAAAATTTTTATGGTGAAAAATTATGAGTGTGTTTGGTAGTGATTAAAATCGGATTAAAATTGAAAAATTAGTCGTTATTGTTGACTTTTATTAGACAAGTGTGACCCAATAACGGTCATATTTTCAATTTTAATTGACTTTTTAGCTCCACCAAATAGGCCCTATATCAATCAAACACACTTAATTAACAATTCCATGCAAAACAATTTCTAGGCAATTACTTTCTCTGGATTTCATTTTTTTTTCACTCATTTTTCACACTTGCAATCAAACAAACTCTTAGTCTAACTTTATCTAAAAACTCTTTTAGTTAAACAAAACACTTTCAGAAAATTATCCAAACAGATTCAAAATCAGCTTCTTCGTCTCAGAAGAAAATTTTGATTTTTCAAAACCTTTGTCAAATGGATCCTTAGATCTTCTTGCCTGTTCGTCTTTCATTTTGAAGGACTATTCGAAAATAAATTATTTGGTTCAACACAACATAATATCTTTTAGTTTTTTGTTGTTCCTGTGTTCTTGTTAGAATTGTAATCATAAACGGTTTTTTCCTTGATAATCTTTACAGTAAGGAGAGAACAACTAAATAGGAAAAACTGCCCTAATTTTGGGCTATACAGATTCTATTCCCTTGATAGGGAGATTAAAATTTACTTGCCAAAGATAGATTGATTTGATTGGCTAAAACCAATCCCTCCTAACAACTCACCCTAACACTCACCTTAAAATTGATACAGACAGATCTTTGATGCTCGTGAATGCAAAATGATGTGTTTATAAATGAATAATTATATGATTGTCTCTAAAATTTTGACAGACCATGGCATCTAAAAATATCATTGCTGGCCTTAATAATGGTGACAAATTGAGTGGCGATAACTATAACACTTGGTGCCATAAAATATGGCATGTGCTGGAGGAATATGATTGCCTTGATGCATTAACCACATGATGGAAGACCCAATGGTGGATCATATTGCTCAACTGAGAAAGGATCATGAAACTTACTAGACATGAAAAAAATAAGGATTCCATGGCTCGTGCGATTTTTGTAAGTTCTGTTGTAAACGATCTCATTCATGAGTGTGAGTAGTTTCCGGAGGACTAAACTCATATAGCTAACTATTAAGTTTGACACTTACAAGAAACCTCATAATCACAATATCACACAGCATGTGAGAACCATGTCTACTATGATTAGGAAACTGAAGTCGGTTGGTCACATACTCTCTGATGAACAGCAAGTTCATGCTTTGATATGTTCTCTTCCTGATAATTGGGAACACCAAAAAGTCAATCAGACTCATAATAATAGTATCAAAACATTTGTTGATGGTGCCCGCCATGTGGAACTGGAGAATGAATGCCTTGGTGCAACTCAATTTCTGGGACATGCTTTTGTGGCTGAGTCTAGTTCAGCAAAAGTTTCGGGCTTTAAGCGTAAGAAGAATTGGATCAAAGGCGAGAAAGGAAAAGGAAAAGGAAAAGAGACTGGACAAAGACCTGAAAAGAAAAAACTCAAATGCAACAAAAAGGGAAAGTGGTTAGACAAGAAGAAAGACATAGCAAGCTAAAATGTTTCAACGGTGAAGTGCCAGGTCATTTTGCTCGTAAATGCCATGAGCTAAAGAAGGTAGCTTTTGTAAATATTTCTTTTAGTGCTATTTATATTTCAAGTACTGCTATACTGTCGGATCTTATCATATGTGAATGTATTCTCATGAGTGACAGATCATGTTACCAGGGATTGAGAAGCATTTGTGGAGTTCTTTTGATTTACAGTTGATACAAAGTGGATATATGTTGGCAAAGATAATAGAATGGAGGTGAAAGGAATCGGTACACGCAAGTTGCATTTCTGTGGTGACCATACTCCTTCATGATGTCCTATTTACATTAGGGATGCGAATGAACTTAATTAGGGTAATTGGCGCAAAACGTTCCTACCTTTGACGGATTTTGTGCAAAACGTCCATACATTTCGTTTTTTGACGCAGAACGTTCATACCTTTCCTTTTCCCCAATTCTTGACGATTTTACCATCCAATTTATATATAACAAAAAAGAAAAGAAAAGAAAAATAAAGAAAATTGCAATATGTTCCTATTTTTTTTTTAAAAATGCAAATCAATCCAAAAAAGTCCCTTCACTTCACATTCATTCTTGGGGCTATTCAAGTATTTGCAGACTTTCGGGTAGAGCTTTTGAAACGCAGGCAAGGGTGAATCTGAATCTTTGAGCTTCTTCACAATGTGGGCAATTATTTTTGTCAAGTGGGTCGCGCAGGGATTCGATTACGCGGCGCAGAGAACAGCAAGGAGATGGAGGCTCTCCTTCTTCACGACGGGTTTCGAATTATTGCCAGCGTCATAGAGGCAGTTGAGAAGCACCGAATGCAATTTGAGGATGCTCTCCTTCTTCACGGCGAGTTTCGAATAATTGAAAGTTTAGATAGAGAGTTGATGATTTTCTGCTTCAATTCAACCATGGTTAAATGGGATGATAAAGAAGATGAAGCAGAAGATGATCTTGAAGGGGTTGCTTGGTTAGGGGATTTTATAGGTTTTGAGGATCTCTGTGAACTCATTTTGAAATCTTGATAAAAGAATTAACCATGTTTCATGAATTAATTCAGTTTGATGGTGTGTTGTTTGGAGTGAATTGGGGCCATATTCTATGTCGCATGGACCTGGGCAAACAGTTTGTGCTGGTACGCGACCATGACGGTGGCCAGAAGAGAGATTTTCGGCAGGTTGCAGAATTTCGATTTGCTGATTTTGATGCATGATTTTGGGCGTATAAGTGGATGAAATGGGGAGTTCTTGGGTGAAAATTGTAGAGGATGTTGAGGAGATTAAGTTGGTAGTGATAATGGGCTGTTTTGGTGGCCAGAATAAGGTGGAGATAGGGTCTATAACCGGCGGCTAGGAGCTCCCGACAATTTTTTTTTGTTCTTTTTAATATTTTTATATGTTTTGGACTCATTTGCATTTTTAGAAAAGTTTAGGAGTAAGATTACAATTTATTCTTTATTTTTCTTTTCTTTTATTTAAATTGGAGGATAAAATGGTCAAAAATTGGGGAAAAGGACGTTCTACGCCAAAAATGTGAAAGGTATGGACGTTTTACACAAAATCTGTCAAAGGTAGGGATGTTTCCAATTACCCAACTTAATTATTATTGTTGTTATTCTACAATTAGGTTTCAGTTTGAATTTTAGTATTACTACTGTTCGTATTTGTAAAGACGTGTATTTTAAGGACATGTATCGGGTGGCTTTATAGTGTTTGATTGTGATCCAAATATTTAGCCCCAATTGGTGGGGAATAAAATCAGATTTTTAGTAGATTTTGATAAAACCTGATAAAATGTGTGGTTAAACAGTTGCGAGTCCTATAAAATATGTGATTAAAACGAGTTGTTGAATTTGACTTAAATTAAAAATTAAAATTTTAATTTATACCAAACAGAGGTTTATAACTATTATGTTGATCGTTATTTTCTATGAATGTATCTTCTTCTTCTAAAGATTTGATTGTTGATACATATGATGTGTTTGACATGCTAGGCTCATGTTTGGTAGGATTAAAACTCAAATTTTAATTTAAGTCAAAATCAACAATTATTTTTGACTGTATATTTTATGGGTCCTACAACTTTTTAACCACATATTTTTAATCTTCTCCAAATTGGGCTTAGCTTAGGACATATTGGGTAAGATAGAATGAATAGGTTAGCTAAAGAATGCTTACTAGGTTCGACTTCTAATGTTTTGTTACCTACTGTGAGCATTGCCTAATCAAAAAAATAATATGAAAAAAATTCTGTAAAGCCTTGAAAGTCGAACTTTCATTGCGGTTAGTCCATTCAGATATATGTAAACTTATGAATGTGAAAGCAAGATATGGAACCTCTTACTTTATTATTTTTATAGACGATTCACAGGGTATAGTTATGATTATTCGATTTCTTATAAGTCAGAGAAATTAGAATGTTTTATATGATATTTAAATGTGGTAAAAATCAAGTAGATAGAAAGGTGAAAGCCTTAAGAAGTGACCGATGGTGTGAATATCTATCTGAATAGTTCAAAGAACTATTTAATGATAAGGATATCATTAGACAGTTAACTATTCTCAATACACCACAACATAATTATGTTGTTGAGAGGAGTAATACAATGTTACTAGAAATGGTGAGGTCAATGATGGTGCAAGCTAACTTACATATATCCTACTGGAAAGATGTTTTGTTAACTGCGACCTATATTTTGAATAGAGTTCTATCTAAATCGGTACCTACTATACCGTATCAATTTTGGACAAGTAGATCTCTGGATTTGAGTTATATTAGATCTTAGGGATCAGCTATCTATATCTATGATTCCTCAAGCAATTTTGGAAAATTAGTTCTGTGATGCAAGGGGTGTATTTTTATAAGATACATAGACTATTCCAAATGTATGTGTTCATAGATGAAAATCAGGATGGGACTATAGCTAAGATAGAGTCATGTTATGTGACATTTTTTTAGAGTTATTTTTCTAGCAAGGGAGAAATTAAAAAGGGGAACATTTGTTTGAATTATATGATATAATTGTACTTGATGAATCAATTGAAGTGCAAGAGTGAGTACTTTCCCCTGTTAATCCAAGTGGGAGCAACTTATCTCCAAGTGACATGGTAATATGAAAGTTTACAATTTGTAAAAATACTAGTAAAAGTATGCCTAAATGTCATTTCGAGATTGAAGGGCAAGTTTTTCTAGTATATCCAGAAGATAATGAAGAACCAAAATTAGTACAAGAAGCTCTATCATGTCCTACAAAGGAAATGAAGAATGCAATGGAAAAAGAGATGAAGTCTATGAAATCAAATCAAGTCTGGGAATTAGTTGATCTTTTGAATGATGGGAGAGCTATTGGGAACAAATGGATTTTCAAGATAAAGCAAAGAGCTGATGGGACTATAGAGAATATACAACTTGTTTGGTGGCAAAGGGTTGTACGCATCAGGAGGGTATAGATTATAAAGAGACATTTTCATCAGTAGTGAAATTTACTTCAATTCACCTAGTCTTAGAAATAATGACACGTTTAAATTTAGAATTACATCAAATGAACATGAAAACTATCGTTCTCAATAGAGAATTGGATGAAGAAATTAACCAGTAGGTTTCATTAAAGCGGGTCAATAGAATAAAGTTTGTAAATTGAATAGATCTAGCTATGGCCTAAAACAGTCTTCTGATAGAGATTGAAATTTGACAAAGCGATTATCTCTTATAATTTGTTAAGATAGACGAAGACCATTGTGTTTATTTGAAAATGTTTAATGAGAAATTTATTATTTAATCTCTCTAAGTAGATGGCGTCTTATTAGTTGAATATAATAAAGAGTATTAAAATCATTAAGAAATTATTGTCCTCAAATTTTGAAATGATGGACATGGGTGAAGCAGATTACATATTAGGTGTCAAAATCCATAGAAATCATTTGAAAAGCCTCTTGTTCTGTCATAAGAGCTATATATAAAGAAGATTCTTAAATGTTTTAAAATGGAGAATTGCAATCTCATTGACATTCCTGCATCAAAAGGTGATACTCTGAGTTTTTACGTGTGTCATAAGATTCTCGAGGAAAAGAGAGAAATGTCCATAATACCATACTCCGATACGGTTGGGAGCTTGATGTATGCTATGATATGTACTTGTCCAGACATTCTAGTCAGCTGGTATTAATCTAATTCGAAAGAGAGCAATGGAAAGCTGTTAAGAATATATTGAGATAATTGGAAGGTATTTGCAAATTATTCCGCGTTATAAAGGGAATGATTTTTACTTAAAAGGATACACAGATGCTGATTGGAGTGAAGACCTAGATGAGCGCAAATCAATTTCGGGATATATATATTCTTGATTAATAATGGTGACATCTCTTGGAATATTAAAAAATAGATTTATATTTCCTTGTCCACAATGGAAGCAGAATTCGTAGCATACACTAAACAGAATTGATACAAAACAAAATCCTTTGCATATGCAAAGGATCCTAAATATCACAGTAGAACCAAACATATTGATACAAAATATAATTTTGTAAGAGACATCATGTAAAAGAAATAAGTAAGTTTATAATATATTTTTAAGCATGAAATGGTAGCCGATTTACTAAACTTATCCATAGAAATGTCTTTGTCATGTTAAATCTCTGGGATTGCGTAGAATTTGAATTATGTATTATATAAACTTTTTTATATGTCTATTAATGAACAATGTTTTGAGTTCATATGTTAAGAATAACCTTTTTTGTTGTGATTGCTAGATCATTATTTTATATGCACCCATAAAGTATGTCATATAGGTTGAGATTTGTTCACTCACACGAACAATCGCCTCAAACATTTTGGAGTGCGTTGAGATGAGACACAATGATCATGGTGTGTACATGATCTAGTCATCTTGATGAGAAATCAAGATGAGATTACAACAAATAATCAAAATGAGTTTTGCTATCCATTAGGCATATTTTATATGCCAAATCAAGTTTTTTATTGGGATTACCTAGAAAAATAAATGTAAGGAGAACTCAGGTTAGATATCCAGGAATATCTGAACTATGATCTATACGGTATATTTAATTTGTACGCCCTAAGAAAGGGAGAAAACATTGTAACACATATTTCATACCATTGTGCTTTAACGACCAATGAGAAATGAAAGAATTGATCCTTACTTCTTCATTGTACGAGTCTTCTAGGCACATATAATCTCACTTATATATCCTTATGACTTTTGAATGTTTCTTAGAATTCTATTTCGGTATTGCTACTTTAGTATGTTGTCAATAATTATAGTTAATTTGGTTTGATGGGACATGTCTAAGAAAGAAACTGACTTGAAAATAAAGGATTCAAGTAGGAAATGAAGACTATTTTATCTAATACCTCAATTTGTATTTACATGCCGAACAATTGTGTTAACTTTTTTAGTTTTGTGACATAATTGTGAATATAATATAAATAAGAAAGTTGAGTATGTTCTTTGATTAACTAAGAGGTCAGAAACACTCAAACTGGTTTTAAAAAATATGAATGGGGTATAGCAAGAATTTTATTTTTTATTTTTTATAGAGTTGTTATATATCCCTAATAGGTGTATAGTGTTGTGTGCTTTTAAATTAACTTGTTGATTGCACGATCCATTTACCTATGAACTTGGAGATGTTGAAATATATAACTTATATTATATTAGAATTGTGTCGGCATATCATGTACGAGTGGGAGATACTGGAAGAAAATGAGCCACCCATGATTTGTATGAAAATGGATTTGGAGAGAGGAGTTGAAAATTGAATTTGAAACTTAACCCTTAACCTCCCCACCCCACCCTACCCACCCCTCCCCACACAACCTATAACTTTCATATACCTTCCCATGCACCAAAAGCCATGATGAATGCATGCAAACTCGTATGGCAATATAGAGAGAGAAAAATAGACAAGGGATGTGGCTTGCTTTTGGAAGAATAACATCTCTAAATTACTATGGCTATCAAATTCATTCCTTTGTAATTGAATTTCTGATCAAGAAGCGGGTACAAAGCAACGTGTTCAAAAAGCAAATCAAAGGCAAGTAATTCAACCTCGTTTTGGGTTTCAAGTAAATTCTAAAACTTGGAATTCGCTTATAAGCAAGCATGTACGTTTTACATGGTTAAATCCACCAATGGCCACCCAGCTTTGTAGTTGGTGTCATCATGGCCACTCAATTTGATTTTGTTTCACCATGACCATCCAATTTTATATTTAGTGTCACCATGGTCAACCAATTTGATTTTATTTCACTATGATCATCCAATTTAATAAAACTTTTTTCACCATAGCCTCCCAATTTCATATAACATTTCACCATGGTTACCCAACTTCTTTTCAACATTTTTTTAATTTTAAAAGAGGTAAAATAGTGCATTTGCATTATGTATATAAAATAAATTTAAATAAAAACTTATTTTAAAAAAACGTTACTTAAAAAAATAAAATAAAATAAAAAGTTATTAAAAAAGTTACTTAGAAAAATAAAATAAAAAGTTATTTTAAAAAAGACATTCTTTAAAAAAATTAAAATAAAATAGAAACTTATTTTAAACTTTTTTTAAAATTTTAAAAAACAAAACTTATTTTTAGATTTATTTTATATATATAATATAAAGTTACCGTTTTACTCTAAAATTAGTGAAAATAATGAAAAGAAATTGGGTGGCATGGTGTAATGTTATATGAAATTAGGTGATCATGGTGAAATGTTATATGAAATTGAGTGGTCATGATAAAATAAAATCAAATTGGGTGGCTATGGTGACACTAATACAAAGTTGGGTGGTCATGGTGACACTAAGGGTCCGTTTGATTGCAAATGTGGAAAATGGGTAGAAAAAAAATATTTTATAGGGAATTGAATTGTCTAGAAATTGTTTTACTAGGAATTGTAATTAATTGTGTTTGATTGATATAATTTCTCACCTGAAAAATGTTGAAAGTTTGGTTTCGTTTGACTTCATTTTTTATGAAAATTGTTCATTAAAGTGATTATTTTTCTATCATTGGGTCTAGAATTTATTTCAATTGCCAAAAAAAATAAATTACAATATCGACTACCATTTGTTTGACTTTGTTTTCCATGAAAATTGTCAATAAAAGTAAAAAATGTTTTACCATTGTTTCTAGAATTTTTTCCAATT
>CAIGRF010209928.1:0-14684 GCA_903798235.1 Fraxinus ornus
GCTCCATGTTGGAGGTTCGACAGGTTCCCTTTCCTCTTCTACTTCTAGAATAGGAGTGAATTCAGTTACAAAATCTGCAAGGGCCTGCCCCTTAATGGCATCCCTGGGTTTTAACATAATATGAAATTCACTGAGTTCTACGGTCTACATTAGTAACCTTCCTAAAGTATCGGGCTTCTGTAGCACTTGATTGAGGGGAAAATCTGTCAATACATGTATAGTATGAGCCGAAAATATGGTCTTAACTTTCGAGAGGCTATTACCAAAGAGAGGGCTAGCTTCTGCATGTCTGGATAGCGAGTCTTAACTGCCAAAAGTGCTTTGCTTACTAGTAAACATTTAACCGGTGATTACTTTCCTCCCTTATCAAAATCGAACTGATAGCCTCTATGGTTACTGCTAAGTATAACTACAATAGCTTGTTATCTTTTAGTTTGGAGAGAAGAGGAGCCTGACCTAAGTGTTTCTTCAGCTCTTGTAGGTCCTCCTTACATTCCTCTGTCCATTGGAACTTATTTCCTCCTTTGAAAACCTTAAAGAATGGCAGGTACTTGTTTGTTAACTTGGAGACAAAGCAGTTTAAGGTAGCTACACGCCCAGTGAGGCTTTGCACCTCCTTTGATTTTTAAGGTGGCCGCATATCAATTAAAGCCTTTACCTTTTCAGGCTTAGCTTCGATGCATCTTTGGTTGACGAAGTAGCCTAGAAAATTTACGAAAGTAAGGCACACTTTAAGGGATTGATTTTCATCTAATACCTTCTTAATATTTGAAATGTTTTGTTGAGGTGTTTGAAGTGATCCCTTGCTTTTAAGCTCTTAACCAGCATGTCATCCACATAGACTTACATGGTCTCCTAAAAAAGATCAGCGAACATTTTATTGACAAATCTTTGGTAGGTTGCTCCGACATTTCTCAACCTGAAATGCATGACCTTGTAGCAGTAAAGACCCTTGTCTATGATGAAGGATGTGTTCCTCATCAATTGGGAGTATTGGGATATGATTGTATCCTGAATATGCATCCATGAAGCTAAAAAGTTCATGTTCACAGTCGAATCTCACGCAAACCCTCCACTTGTCGTTATGCTTTTTCACCAACACTAGGTTAGAAACCCATTTAAGACACACTGACTCCCACATGAATCCATTGTCGATCAGTTTCTTAACCTCATCTTTAAGAGCTTCATATCTTTTTGGATTGAGAGCCCTTAATTTTTGCCTATGCGCTGTGGCCTTTAGGTTAACATTCAAATGATGGCAACTGACACTTGGGTTGATACCAACCATATCTCCGTACTTCCAAGTAAAAACATCAAGATTCTTCAATAAGAAGCTTTTCAGCTCCTCCTTAGCTTCCATTAGTAGATTTTTTTCACAACCTGCAGACGTTTGGAGGGGTCCCGTGGGTCTACTGGAAAGCTCTCCAGTTCTTCCATAGGTGCTGTCTGAGGCTTGCAATCAATGATACGAGGGTCCAGTTCCTCTAAACTAACTGCTTCTTCAGCAACTCGCCCTTCTTCAGGGGTTGTCTGTTCTTCACAGATAGCCTCTTGTTTAGAGGTACGCATAACTCCAAGGATGACCCCTTCTTCAAGGGCATCCATCATTTCAACGTCTTTCTCTTGTTCAGAGACGTCATCCATGTCAATGTCTGTGATGATTACATTAACATTCTTTGGTTCGGCTTTCCTTATAGAATCTTAATAACATTTTCTTACTCTTCTTTGATCACCTCGAACTGTTGCTATTACATTCTCAGTTGGAAATTTCATCCATAGGTGGTGTATGGAAGTGATGGCCTAAAGTTCCTTCAAAGCTGGTCTCTCTAATACTCCGTGATAAGCGAAATGGTTATCCGCCACCAAAAATTCCATGAAGTGGTGTGCAACCAATGGTGCAATCCCCATCTATATGCTAGAATGATCTTACCCCTTGGAATGATGATATCTCCCATAAAACCATACAAGGGAGAACTCATTGAGGTCGGCTCACAGTCAACTTTCATCTTATCAAATGTGATTCCAAAGATAATATTGACAGAGCTTCCATTACCCACCAACATCCTTTTCAGGCCATTGCATGCCACGACGGCCATCACCACTAGGGCATCACAGTGTGGATAATGCACACCTGCTGTATCTTCTTGAGTAAAGGTGATGGGTGGAATTGTCCTTTCAGTAGAGGATCAGTTAACTATGAAGCTTGTCATAGGAGTATCCTTTGCTTCCCAAAATTAGTTCCTTTATGAGTTCCTAGATTCTTCCCAACGTATGGGTCTCCAAAGATCGTGTAAATTTCCCTAATAGGCTCTTGGATAACATTTACTAGGGGCTTCACTTTGGTCTTTGGCCGTCCCTAGGCCTTTTAGCATCATTGTCCCTTCTTCTTGGGGCGTTGTTTCTATAATGGTACCTGGCTCAACATTCACAGGATATTGGGTTTGCCTAGGAGGAGCATCTCTTTGGAGGCACATATTTCTTCTCTGATTGATATTCTGGGGGTGTCTTGCAATATCCTTGCAATATTCCGTGCGATGGTTATGGGAATAATGGTATGTATAATAGATTGGTACTTCATCCCTATTTCTAGGTTTAGCGCCTCGCCCCCTACTTCTTTCCCTTCTGGGGTACCTTTGATATGGTCCGTTTTGATGCATTTCAGCATCATGGTTCACTTCTTCATAGGCTAAAGTGGGTACTGCATTGAGCGTCGCTACAACCAGTGCTTGTCCATGATTGAGAAGGGTCTGGTGATCCATCAAATGAGAGGTAAAACCTTTTTTCCCTTCGCATTTAAGAAGGGAAAATTCCTTCACTGGACGTTCTGATGGTCTTTCAATTCTTCATTGATGATTTCATGCCTTATCATTTCCTGTAAGGTATTGTAGCTTATAGGGTCCTTATTTTGCACATATCTCTAGAATAGAGAGTTCATGTCTAATCATCCTCTTAAGGTAATCAAGGCTTCCCTATCTGTGACTTGCACAAAGTAGGTCATCTCGTCAATGAAATAGGATAAGAAACATTTCAGAGTCTCGCCATGCTGTTGTCGCATGTCTTATAGGCGTTGAATTGGCTTTTCGCCTTCTTTACTGGTGGTGAAGTTGTAACGACCCGTGATGATCTTTTGTCGGAATCGTTAACATTATTATACATGCGTCCCCCAGGATTCGAACCCAAGACCTCCAACTCATATGGGAGACTTGCCAGGTTTCAACTTAAGTCTCACATGTGAGTTGGAGGTCTTGGGTTTGAATCCTTGGGGACGCATCCAGAAAGCCGTGAGGGAAAAGATCCTCCCCACAGCGGACAGTACGTATNCCTGCAAATAGATAGCTGAAAGTAGTTGTAGAGTAGCTCAATTGGTACTAGGTTTCAACTTAAATCACCCATATGAGTTGGAGGTCTTGAGTTCGAATCCTGGGGGACGCGTCGAAAGTCATGAGGGGAAAGATCCTCCCTGGAGCGGACAGTACGTTTAATAACGTTAACGATTCTGGTGAAAGATCATCACGAGTCGTTACAGAAGTGCTTTAGGAACGTCCTTTTGAAATCTGGCCAACTTCGGATGCTTCCTTCAGGCAGCACGGTGTACCAAATTTTAGCCGCTCCGCTTAGGGTTAAATGGAGAGCTCTACACTTCATGGCTGGGCAGCTCCCTTTAAATTCATATGGGTTTTGAAGCCGTTGAGATAATTTGCAGGGTCACCCCTTCCATCATACTTATTAATTTTTGGGAGTGTGAAGTAGTTCAGCATTGGGGCATTCCTAATGTCTTGTGAGAATGGTAAATGATCATCATCATCGTCAAGGTCGCAGGACCTCTGTAGTTCATCAGAGTCCTCATCCTCCCTGTATTGAGTTTATGGCGGTGGATGGAAAGTCATATTTCGCTTCTGGCCTGGTCTCTCCTCTCATGCCTATTTCTAGGAGGGATTCTGAGGCTCTTCATGATAAATAGGTTCATCTTGTCTTTCGAACCGTAGAAGCTCATGTTGCTTATTCCTAGGCACATGAGGAGGAGGCTGAGCCTGCCTATTTCTAGGCATCCCTGGACTCAGTCTATCAAATATTCTTACAAACCTCTAAGGCAGGTCCTCAATTTATAATTCGGAGAGAAATTGTATGGAACCTCATGGGGTTGTTCGGAGGCATAATTAGTGGATGTGTCAAATTCAACCTCCCTCTCTTGGGAGTCTTCTATCCTGATGTGATGGTATCCAGCCATTTGGATTTGAACTTCTTCCTCTTCGTGGTAATATTGTTGATGGTTTTGAAATGCATTTTCTAGGGCCGCGTATAGAGGAGCTGGGTATCCTCCTCGGCCCTGCATGCTCATCTCATTAGCAGTTCATGTATAGCCATGTTTTGTTGGGTTATGTTTCTCATGTTTGCTACCATTGTGGCCACCTCCCTAGTAAGTTTTGCTACTATCTTGCCTCCATCCCTTGACCCACCTCGTCTATACAGTTGATGAGGCGTTGGGCAAGTAGCTGGGATAGCACGTGAGGGTTCCCCTTCTTCAAGGTGTTCCCTCATCCTTCGGGGTGCATTTTCTTCACTTCTTGAACTCATGTTTAACAAACACACTTTTTACCAAGTATTCCTTTCTTCAAGGACTAAAAGATTATAAGATAACACCGCTTTTCCGTGGGCTTTCTAGTTGTTCTTTCTTCAAGAACGCTTCTTTTTCAAGGGTTGGAGGGTTCCTTCCAAGTTACTTTCGACTTCTTTCCACAAGGTTTTCTTGGTAAAATGTATGATTTTCCACATACGACGCCAATCTATTGACCTCGAAAAAAGAGCCAATAGATGCCCAGCTCACTCATGCCACTTCAAGCAAGTTTCGATGCGTTTCTACCAGAGAAACGGTAGTGAAGCAAGGTGAACATGAACGCGGGAGATACTTTACGGTGGGAGACAAAAATGTTCAGGATCCGATGGGTGGAACAAAGATGACTGTGCTAATAACGATCACCAATCAGGAACCAACGCAAGCAAACCAAGATCAAACTAGAATATATGGACGGATAGGGGCCATGTATAGTAATGGTTAGATTGTATGTAGAGACATTCTTTCTATCAAATCTATAAATTAGAAGATGAAGATGAATACAAAAGTATTTGTATATAATCTTCGTTCACTCCATGATCAGGAGTTCAAGTAATCAATTTTCCAATCTGAACCTACTTATAGTGTTTTAGCCGACGTTGTGTCATTGGATCAGAACCACGCGGCTTCATCTCCTTTGCTGAGGCTTCACATCACTATCTATTTATACAATTAATACATTTATAAGGGGTCAGTCGCTTTATACAATAGGCTAACACACCTGATATTCTTTATTACAAGTGTTACATCAATCCCTTCTGAAGATCATTCGAATCTATTGTAAGAGACAACGTCGACTTTATGAGTTTGTGGTTAACGATATTGATATATATAATATAATCAACTTATGTAGTTGAGCTGTTAAATTTATAGTGCTTTCATTCATGGTGATGTATATGATCGGCTTTTGCAAATATAAGAACGTTTGAATTGCTTCTGCACACATGAAGTTCGAGAAGGGAACTTGCGGAGCTGGCGAGATACTGTTGGTGGTTCCATGTCTCTTAAGAGCCACAAGAAAAGACAATGCTCCACAAATGGGCTCGAAAATGTTTGTAACTGTTTTTTTTCGGTCACTTCTAACTTTTTTGATTGGTGTTGTTACTTTTTAAAATTTTTGTCACTTAATTGGAAACCATTTAATGTTTCTGAAGCATGTATTTATTATTAGTTCATTTGAATTTCATTAATGCGGTAGAATAAAGTTTGTCTTGTCAATTATTAAGAAAAGCCAAGTTACATGATTGTGATCTTTTCATTAAAAAGTAACATAGCATGGTATGCCACTTTTTAATTAAAATATCACACACAATCAAACTCTAACCGATGAAATTCTAGTATAAAGAATTTATTCCATGATTATTGTCTTTTACTTATTCTCCATTTTTTTCTGTTAAACAATGTACTTTTCTACATTTTTAGATACGTTATTATCGAATTAAAATATATTTATTCTTCAATTCAAGATAGATTTTTGCCTTCAAAGAAGTAAGGGTGCATTTGATTGCAAATGTGGAAAATGGGTGGAAAGAAAACAAATTCCAGGGAATTGAATTGCCTGAAAATTGTTTTCCTGGGAATTGTCAATTAATTGTGTTTGATTGGTATAATTTTCCACTTGAAAAATATTGAAATTTTCCACATTTTGGTGTTTGATTGGTTTTATTTTCCATGGAACTTATTTTATTTTCCAACTATTGGTGTTTGATAGTTATTTGTAAGAATTTGATATTTAATTATAATTAAATTATCACACGATAGATTTTTGAAATTAGAGATGAATTTGGTATTTAATTTGAATGACTTTAATTAAAAAAGTCATAAATTAAATCAATATTTGACATTGAGCAGAGGGGCGTAATAATCTTGTAATTTTCCGCAATTGTTCTTGATTAACTAGGAATTTGACATACTTGCCTCCCCTCATTTCCTTTCAACACCCTCAATTGGTTGTTTCATCTAAATTGTTCCAATTGAGGTGATTTTTTTAAAAAGGTTTTCTCCATTAGCGTTTCAAGTGTTCGAAAAATTTCCTAACCGAGCTATCTATCTTCAATGCGCTGGACTCTGCAATCTCCATTATCTTGCTTTCATTTTTTTATATTTCAAACAGCCAACAATTGATAATCTTTCAAGTGCTAGTGGATAATTGGTGCTGATGCATTTTTATACTACTAGTTAGGCGCACGTGCAATGCACATGTTGTAATGTAGTTGGCTACTTAATAGCGTGGAATGATTTTTGATTATTTTACATAATTATAGAAGTTTAACGAAAGAATAAAAATAATTACCTATTGACGAATATTTTTTTAATCATAGTGAAGATGAATTTTGCTGTGCAAGGCAAAAAGATATCACAAGGTTTTCATATAATGTCAAATGAATTGGAGATGCAAAAAATCATGATATTGATTAGGAAAACATTAGAAGTGGAAAAGTTGCTCAAAATTTAAGAATCAAAAGCAATTGCTAAATATGTACTACAGAGCAATTAATATAGAAGATTAAACTTTGTTTAGGAACAAGGAGTTAATAATGGATCTCCTAAACAATGTCAATGACAACAATTTCTTTTTTATACAAAATTAGAAATGAAAGGAGAAGTAATTAGATAATGAAGCAAGCATTGTATTTATGTTGATCTCTATTTGTTTATTTTCTGTGGGGTTTGAATACGGTATGTTTTGAATATTCACAAGTTAAAATAAAGTCTAACTTTAAGGATAACAAAAGTTCTTCCCCCTAATACGAGACAATTTTTAAGGGCATAACGATAGTTTTGACATCTTCAGCGATTTACGTTGAGAAGAATCCTCAAAACTTAATTACCTCAAAACTTAATTAAGTTTTAGTTTAGTATCATCTAAAAGTGGTAGATGTGTGTACAAGACGAGATATTGACAAATGATGAAAATAATGTATAATCATATGATACCAATTTGGACCTCAAAGTTTCTACTAATGAATAGTTATCCTTTTGCTTCCTGGAATCATAAACAGTAAAACAGGTAATAACTAATTGTGAGCAACATGGAAAAGCAATAATTAGAAAATTAGAATTTTTGGAGTTGAAATCAAGGGCTGAGGTGATGGCACCTGAGCCCCCTGTTTTTGGGTCGGTCCCCCACTCTGTTTGAGGAGAACGGTTGATAAAATAAATCAAAAATTTCTACCTGAAGCTTATTTATAACTTCTTGCTGTTATTTCTCGTCTCAATGCAACATTTGATATTTATTTTATTTTCTCCTCAGCTTCAACCTGAACGGTCTATATGGATGCTTTCGAATCTATTGCAAATCTGTCTTTCAAGTCTTTTATTTCCTGCAAAAGCACGAATCATCACCTAAGGCATTGGTAGATACACGTGTCAAATATGACAATCAGCAGGGAAGAAGCTTCAAGTGAAGGAATACAGTTACTCAGTTTTATTCCTCAATTTTATAAAATTACCCAAATAAAGCATCAGATTCTCTTCTATGTGGCCTATCAAGGGGGATCTCATAAAAGGGCTTGATCATAGAAAATTTTAAACTATATGAATTAAAGTATTTGAAGCATGTTTGGGATGGCTTATGAGAATGCTTCTAGACCACCCCAAGCATGCTCTTTGATATGTTTCCCCTGCTTTTTGTAAAACTTCAGAATACCAAAAGAGAGAGAACAACTTTTTTACCATAATTGGCTAAAGGTAAGCTACATAATAATGATTTTTTATGAGTGAACTTTTTGATGAAGTTCTTCAATGATAAAGTACAGTCTAATTAACAAGAATAGAGCTTCATAACTAATACTTAAGACAGTCTTAGTTCATTATAGCTCTAAAAAAATTATATAAGAAAATATAGCCTAGTGTCAAAAGTGAACTTTTTGTGCAATGCCATCTTCACAATGTTCTTTCTATTATTTCCAACTTTTTGTCAAACATACAGGCATATATTTGTCAAATTTCAAATGCTATTCCAAAGCTTTATATACAATGATCAAGAAGTAATAGTAAATTATCAAGATACATGTATCAAATTATCAATTTATAACAAAGCTTTTCAACCTGGCATGCAATATATAATGTAACATCAGAGCTAAGTCTTAATACCATTTGACAAAAAAAAACGTCATTCAAGTATTCATTCAATGTGTGATTCCAAAAATAAAATAAATTTGCATCATAATAACTAACAGATCAACTCATATTTTTTACTCTCATTAGTAAATAGAAAGAACGTTAATTTGGTTATCTGGAAAGCCTTATGGCCTATAATTATAAACCAAAGTATTTACTTAAACTAAATAATACATTTCATAGTTGTTTATTAGTTTAGTCTTTAAACATAAAACAAGAAGCACTATTGTATATAAAAGATTTTCTACCAAGACTCGCTAAAAAAGAAGAAAAAATATTATTTATCCTTACATACAGCCATAGGAGGAGAATGCCAAGCCTTCAAGGAAATTAGTTTTCTCAATAGTAGTCAATTCACAGTATGTTGCTTTCCTTGTTACCTGTAGAAAAAGGAAGAACAATGATTTTTATATATTAAAAAAAAAAAGCTTTAGTTGATTAGTGAGGTGAATGTTGCACGTTAGTTGATTAATGAATTTTTGCTTACATCGAATGAAAATGAACTTTTCTTTCCATCCGACCCCAAGTACTATAGTCCTCTTCCCAATTTCCACATACAATGAAATTTAAGACAACTTAAAAAACAAAAATAAGTAAATGTTTTCAAACAACACTTAGATCATAAATTAATGTAGGAGCAATTTGAGAAACTCAAATGCATCTATATTTGACAATAACTTTTATACTTTAAAATTCCACTTTTAATGTGTAAATCCTAATAGAAATTTACAGAAAGATAACATTTGAAATTGAAGGTCGGCTGCCAGTTCAGCGTTGAATTCCACATACTATGAAATTTAAGACAACTTAAAAAAACAATAATAAGTAAATGTATTCAAACTACACTTAGATCATTATTTATTGTAGGAGCAATTTGAGAAACTCTAATGCATCTATATTTGACAATAACTTGAATAGTTTAAAATTCCACTTTGGACGTGTAAATTCTAATAGGAAATTTGCAAAAGGATAACATTTGAAATTGAAGGTCAGGCTGCCAGTTCATCATCCACATAAAGCTTTGATTCAGTATGTTATAAAATGAACAAATGTAAAAAAATGTATAATGTACAACAGTGAGAGGTATGTATACAGGTAGATAGATAGTAAGTTAGCAAATGAGAAGATATGCAATGTACATACATGAAGGCACGGAAACTAAGTTTTTGAAAGAGGAACCAGAGAGCACAGCTGATAAAAGAAAGAGAGTGGGAAACTAAATTTTTGAAAGAGGCTAAGGAGTTGTGAAAGAAAAGTAGAAATAGTTTAGATTTTAGAACATAACTACAGAAAAAATTTTGCACCTCCCATGGCAGATAAAACAGTCATTTTGGTTTTTCAACAACAAGACACGGCACTAAGGTTGAATGTTTACGTTCTATGCAAAAAGTGTTTGGTAAAATATTCATACACAGTACTTTCCAAAGTCTCCCATCCATCATCTCCATGACTATCGTTTATCAATTTTAACATAAAAATGAAAACATGAATCACCGTTAAAAGTCTTTCGGATGCAAATTTCACACAAATAATTAAAATGTTTACACAAAAACTAGATGACGTAGCATAAATATAACGAAGGAAACACAGCATATTTTGATTAAGAAGATAGCTAGTAATTCAAGAAGTGTGAAATAATAAGCTTAAACGGTGAAAGTTAATAGCTTTTTACTTTATGAAATAACATAAATAGGTTGCATTTCCTCGATAACATAAAGGATTTTTGATATAAAAAGCCATAGACAATATCTTCAATTATCATTTCTAACAGTTCTTTTATTGCCAATTGCCTCCAAAAGTGGATTTGACTACAATAAAAACAAGAGGTGTTAGCACTTATTGCAATTTTACTACATGGTCAGAGCTGCAATATGAAGAAAAAAAGTTAAATTTCTCAATAAAAGGCCAAAATTTATATCTCATCCAAAAGGAAAAAGAGTATAACCAATGAAGGAACAAATTTTTTGACCCAATATATTATATTCTACCAATTCAGCTACTGAATACTTTGAGCATAAATGAAAATATAGACAAAGAGAAACAATGTATTTGTTTCAGATACTCCTCAGTACATAGGCTGGAAATATTCAATGCCTACAAACCAGTGGTTGCTTAATCCAAGAATTAAGAAAGTCAAGTATTCCCAATAATAAATTACAAGAGCTGATGATTTTAGTTCATTTACTCCCAACCTTGATTAGCATATCTTTACAAGGAGAGTAGAAATGAAAGCATCGCAATGACCTTTTATTAGATGTCCGTCAAATCATTACAATTTAATATATCTACTTTAGAAAAGAGCAAAAGAACACCAATAAGAAAAAAGAAACAAGCAAGACATCACCACAGATTAGGTGCTAAACTTTTTTTAATTTTCATCTTCAAAAATAGCTTTTTTCATCTAAAAAATCTAACTCCTGAACAATAACTTTATCACCTATTTCAACAAAACACGATCAATTCAAATGAATTTAAATGAGAAGCTAGAAAATCTTAATATTTAGCAACCATATTCTCTGTTAGCTAATTTAGTAAAAATAAACATAGAAACGAGAAAAAAGAATTCAACCTGAAAAACAAAACACCACACAATAAAGATAGCCCATTACATGCATATGTATAAAGATTAAAAAAGGCCTCAGGCTCCCTTGAGACTTTAAAGAAGCTAAAATTTCAACAACAAATGTCAAATGATTGTAAGCACTAATAAACATTACAAAAAACAAAAAAAAAAATACCATATTTTTTAAAATAAAGACCAAAACCCCAAAGCTTTATCACTTAGATATACGCACAGGCTTCAAACATAATTTCAAAAAAATTCACAATCATAGCAAACAAATTTACACCCATAATCCCAATCTCTCTGAGTTAAGAGGAAATTCATAATTTAAAATTACAACTTGAGCAAAAGATTGCAATCTAGCACCAAGATTCTAGAATATCTTGACATGCACATTCGTAGTCCATCAAGTTCTTATTATATTAAAAAAAAAAATAACAATTATTCCCCCTAAAAAATTATAGTGGAAGGCAATAGCTTTAGAGGACGGTAAAATAAATGTAGCACACGATTGTCAAGAGATACAGTGTTAGTCTGTTAGATACCTCACAAACAGAGCAAAATGCAATAGACAAGCAATGTCCAGTACATTACAACTTGCATTCATCATTAAGGTCAATAATTCAAGCAAGAAATGAAGGTTGAACAAATAATTTCTGCCCTTAGCTCATATGGTGCTTGATAGAGTATTATCCTTCTAAACATAAGTATTATGAAAATGGGAATTGTGAATGCCATCGACATCAAACTATGGTATGCACCATCCGCAAATACTTCATAAAAAATAGCCTTCGCTCACCTTTTCTAAAATGGCAAAGTAAGAAACTAACAATATTCTGATCCTTGTTACATCCAAATATGGCAGCTTGATCCTTTCGACTTTATATATTTTTACCATTGACAAAAATTTTGGATATCTTAGTTGCTACGTAGGTAAAAAATCAGAAGAAAAAACATACAATTTCGTATTACACCATGAGGATGGAAGACATAGCAAAAACATAACCTAGTGCCCTGTAATAAGATGGAGGAAGCACACCACTCCTTCTTCAGTAATGTGTTCTGGCAAAACAACCTTATTTATTTGAGATGTTGAATCATAAGGATTGATATAATCATATTCAAGATCAGCCAAGCACAAAAGCTGTATAAGTAATTTTCAGAGTTAGATTCTCCCAAAAATATAAAAAATCTCATAGTTTAATTAACGTAAAAATCTTTAATTAACCCACTAAAAGAAAGAAAAAAAAACCCATTGATTAACCGATTAAGCCAAATAAATGGAGTATTCATAAATATGAAAATAAAACAGTAGAGGACGGTACAAATTGCAAGGCACAGCAAAATATATTATACATATTGAACAGCAGAGTACGGAGACACGGCGTGGCTTTTATTTTTTTGTTTTGTTTTGGTTTTTTTTTTTCATGAATCAAAATTCACAGAATTCATTCCCAACAACCTCCATGTGGCATGGAGACCCAGTTCGAAAGAGTAATTAGAGGAGAGAGCAACTTGGTTTATGGCAAATAAATTACAATATTTTAGTGGTTATAAATGAGTTCAAATTTACGAATGACTTCCGAAAAAAAACTTGAATCCCCTTGCAGTTTCAATAAATTCAATATCTATGCTGCATAACAAACAAATTCAGCTGCTATCCATCCTTCAGAATTTATTACAGGGCAAAAATGAAAAAATCAACAGCCTTAATTTGAATTGGCATCTTATTAGGTGATAGATAATGGAAAACATAGTAATCCAAAAAGGATAAATATACAATTTCAAATTTCTATAAGACAAAACAGCACGAACAATCACATAATTAGATACAAAAAAACTTATAGTAGGCAAAAAATCATTACCTTCCATCCCTGCAAGTGGACAAGAGAGCACGAAATTATTAAGATCAGACCCTATCACCCCTCGCGGGCATAAGATTTCAAGGCTGTATCGATTACAACAGCAATAAGCTCCTCCTCATTCACGACAATCGGATCAGACCCGCGCTTCCAAGCACCGTAATGCTGATGAGAAAGCGGTTACCTTTCATTGCCTGATTCTTCTTCTGCTTGGAAAGCAACATTTTTAAATCCCGATTTTTTTTTTTCTCGAAAATTATTTCCGTAAATCGAAAAGTGGAAAATAATACCCAAAAAGAGAAGGGATTGATGAATTCAATCCAATAAAACAGACAGCAAAAAAACTAAATCGCAAAATTGAATTTAAGGTGTTTCTGAGTCAAGGGTCAAACTCAAGGCCGAGGAAGCGGTAGTACCAGCCTTCCATACATGAGCCGAAGCATAAAGAGGTGTCAACAGGAAACCCCCTTCTTGGAGATGAAGGGGAGGATATCATTAATGGTAAACCCGAGATTTCCACCATTCACAATGGAATTGAATTTGTTGCAACTTTGCGATAAACTTTAAAAAAATTTAAAAAAAACCCCGAAAATGCTGATACCATCATCATTGGCTCCCAATTCAAACAATAACCATCAAAACCACAAAAAAAAAAATGAAACGGTAGAAATGAACAGTGAAAACCACAAAACCAGATACAATATGTAGAAGAGGAAGGAATCGAACCCAGAGTACGGTGGCGACGAAGTCTGTTGCTACAGTGGCGACGAAGGAGAAGAGAGAGCGAAATCAATTTGGGTCGAGCAAGAGCGAGAGCAATTAGGGTTAGGAAGAATTTCGCAGAGGGAGAGTTGCAGGCAAACAGGAACAAAGGCAACGAAAATGAAGGGAAAATAAACACAAAACGGTGGCGTATAGGTTGACGACATAATTTGTGGATACGTGGATTATTGAATAGTGGCTTCAAAACAGCCTATTTTAGATGTTTAGGATAAATAGCTCCATGCCCAACATCTACATCAACCTTTCAAAACCCTTAAAACAAAATTGCCAACAAAAGATAAGGATTATAAATGGCTATTATTTTCCACATACATAATTGACAAAAGACATCCACACCATAATTGTCAAAAGAAATAATCATTCAATCATCACTAATAATTGTCAAAAGTTAACAAATCATTGCCAATTGATTTAAAATCATGCAAAACTACTTTAAATCCATGCAAAACCACTATCAATTCAACCATGCAACCACCTATTTGATATGCAGAGACCGAACTTCATACAAGTTTTTTTTTCTCTTCTAACTTACTGATTCAAACCTAATAAATTTATTGTGCGTAATTAAATAGATAGATTATGTAAACAACAAACAAATTGAAGGTGGAAAAAAAACTAACAGTAAAGAAACTGGAAGAAAAACGTAAACAAACTGGAAGAAAAACTTATTCTCAAAATTTTCCGAAATGAGAATTCGATTTAACCTTGTTGGGGAAAATATTGGAGAATCAAAGTAAATCAA
>CAIGRF010209965.1:10565-23830 GCA_903798235.1 Fraxinus ornus
CATTTCGTTGACGGGTCCACGTGGCACTAAACCGACGGTTTCTAAAATGCGGGTTCGGTTCGATTTTCTGGTCTGGCGATTTTTGCTTATAGCCTAATCCAAGCCCATCTTAATCAAATTGACATATGTTTTACCCAAATCTCTTATTCTACCATATTGTCGTTTCTACCGTTCTATTAGTGTGAACTAGCCATCTTCCACTTTATGTAATTTTAACAGTCAAATCTATAAAGACTCAATAAAGAGAGGTGCAAAAGATATCACGAAATTGGACTACGTTATTTTGTAAGAGTTAAGATTGAGCAGTCATAGTCAAATTAATGTAGCGTTG
Source organism: Fraxinus ornus (assembly GCA_903798235.1). Lineage (NCBI taxonomy): Eukaryota > Viridiplantae > Streptophyta > Magnoliopsida > Lamiales > Oleaceae > Fraxinus > Fraxinus ornus. The sequence continues at coordinate 10,897 of CAIGRF010209965.1, forward strand.
TTGTAATATAAAAAATTAATTATTGTTCGGAACCTCGAAATCGAACCGAATGGAATTGAACCCGAACGGTTCTATTATTAAATGTAGACCCGATGGTTCCATTTACTAAATACCTGAAAATTCGGGTTTGGTTAGGTTCTAAAGAGAATCGAACTGAACCGGATCATGCTCAGCCCTAGATGCAAGTTACTTGACCAACATATAATTGGATACAATTATAGCAAATGAAATTCTAGGCATGGAAGGCATACGTTTGACAGATATACCAAGCTTCATAAGAATCACGAGCCTAGACGAAATATATGGTTAATTTTTTGTTACAGAAACTGAGAGGGCACGTAGAGCCTAAGAAGCACAGATAGAGATACGATACGGTATGGATATGCCGATACGACTTTTTGTAAAAAAAAAAAAAAAACGGATACGCAGATACGTGTTAATAAGTTATAAATAATTCAATATAATTCATCACTTGGTTGAGAAGAAGATATGTTTTACCGTTTTAAGTTTTAAAGGGTTTTCCCTTTTTAAAACTCTATTTACTATTTTATAAGATAATTTTCTTAATAATTTATAATTAAATTTATTTAAAGATATTAAATGTGTGGTGAAGTTAGACTATATTAATATATAATTTACTAGCATGATTTTACATATATTAAATCATTCTCTATTTTCAATAATAGAATTAATGAAACACAATTTTACATGTATTATTTAATATTAGTCACTATCTATTTTCAATAATAAAAATATATTTATCAACTATAACATACTCACATGTATTGAAAGATTAAAAATATTGTGTATTACGAATGAAAAGTCTAATTGTTAATTCTAAACTCCCATTGTGTATTTTCAATAAATATTATTGATATTCAATTAGTTATTAAAATAACTTAAAAAATACATATCCTCAAAAGTCATAAAAAAATATAAAATATGTAAAAAATTACATATCGTATACGTATCGAAAACGTAAAAAATATAAAAATATATAAAATAATTATCAGAGAGTATCAAAGAGTATCGGATCTTGGATACAGGTACGTAACAAGTTTACAAGTACCGGTGCTTCTAAGCGTAGAGCTTCAACGATTATTTTGAATACATTTGATGACCTGGAATACTACTGCATAAAGACCCTGTTATCTATTTTGCCTCCAGTTTATTCCATTGGGCCCTTGCACTTTCTCCAAAAAGATGTCAAGAATAAAAGTCTAGAAATTCTTGGATCAAATCTTTGTAAAGACGATCTACACTGTCTTGAATGGCTCAATCCCAAAGAGCCAAACTCTGTTGTCTATGTTGATTTTGGAAGCATAACAGTCATGTCAGCTAAACAATTCATTGAATTTGCTTGGGGCCTTGCAAATAGTAATCAAACCTTCTTGTGGATCATAAGGCCGGATCTTATCACTGGGGACGACGCGATTCTTCCACCAGAGTTTCTTGAAGCCAATAGAGAAAGAGGCATGCTAGCAAATTGGTGCCCTAGGAGAAAGTTCTTAGACCCGTACATTGGAGGATTCTTAACTCATTGTGGATGGAATTCGACTCTTGAGAGTATTGGCAGTGGAGTTCCAATGATTTGCTGGCCATTTTTTGCCAAGCAACAGACTAACTATTGGTTCAACTGCACCAAATGGTGCATTGGCATAGAAATTGATAGTGATGTAAAGATGGATGAAGTGGAAATACTTGTGAATGAATTGATGATTGGAGAAAAGAGACGAAGAAAACTAGAAAAGGGCCATCGAGTGGATGAAATTGGCTCAAAATTCTGTTAAAAATTCAGAAGGATCATCTGTTGAAAATTTATTTAACATTTATCCCACAAGCAATGTAAAGTTACTTCTTTTTAAAAAAATAAAAATGTAAATTTACCTTTTTTAAAAAAATTAAAGAAGAAAACAATAATTATACAAACTTACTTTTTTTGTTACTGTATTTATAATATTATTTAATTAAATATTAATAAACGATTTCGCTATTGTTATAGTTGACCGTCGATAGTTGACGATCAATGATCGCCCTAACTCACTAACATTCTTGGATCCGCCACTGTATGTCAATGAGTTCTGTAACCCAAACACTATTGACATGACATTGTCTGTCTAACAACTCCAATTCCACCAGTATTTGGGAACTTCATTACCATATGATATGTCGAGAAGGGTGGCTTGAGGATAATGTTGTAAGACAGATGAGTTTTTCAACCTAGAAAGAGACCATTTTTGTAATATGTCGAGATCCTATAACCTGGGTAATTGGGAGATCAATGATTAATTCTAGTTGACATGTGCCTTACATTGATACATTGGAAAGAGGATTTTACATCTGCATACGATCCTTAGGCAAGTTCATATTTATGCATACAAAGATTGTATATGGCCCTTGTCGTGTTAATTATGCCCAAAATCTCTGAAACCAATTGTTGGGAATTCAAGGATTACATATCGTTCGATACCACTTGATATGAAACCAACCATCGGATTGAGATGTTAAAGTTTTATGCCACAATAATGAAATATTTGATCACAAGTAAAAGAATAAAAGAAGACAATAAAATATGACAGGAGAATTATGAAATTTTATCAACTCGTGAAAAATAATAGAGAAATATACAATTGATTCTAAAAACTAGTAATCATATTTCTCAGACTATAAAATTGTATAGAAGACTCTAATATTTATAAGGAACATGTAGGGGATGTCCAAACTCTCATAATAGAGTTGTTGATGAAATATGATGCCAAAAAATAGAGTCCAAAACGAAAAATGAGAGAAAAACGCGAAAAATCGGAGCAGGTATAGGTAGCGCCTAGGTGCCACACCCCGGACACTTGTGGCGCCAAAGCGCCGCGACTGGCGCCTAGGCGTCAATCTCGGCCAAAAAAATTTCGATAGTGTTTTTCTCCATTTCGAACTCTTTTTGAAGTCCAATACCAATTTCTAACTCACAATGGGCTTCCAAAATAGAATTTCAACTTGACATAGGACTCCAATAGCATTCTAAACTAAATTCTTCTTGACGTAGACTTCAATTAGAATTTTTCAATTACTTCAACAAGTAACTTAGGTCACACCCAAATTCTAACAATCTCCATCTTGACACAAATTCCACTGCAACCAACAAAACTTAAATATATATCCTCCATTTGGAAAAAAAAAATCCGTCTGTAAGGAATGAATTGACTCTTCAATAGTAACCAAAACTGATTTCTCCAACCAAAGGCAAAATGTCCCACCTCTTCCAATAAATTCAAGCAATACTCTGTAAAATCACCTCACATTCTCAAAAAATTATAATGATTTGAAATTCGCCAAATTGGATTGTAACACACCCAAAAACATAATCAAACTCAAATACTTTTAAAGAAAGGCCCTTGCTAGATTGTACATCTTGTACTACGCTGAAAGCATACTCAACAAAATCAACATCCACATACCTTTTACCATGGGTCCGTCCCTAGAAATTGAATACAGTGGCACTCAGGTGATGGTAGCAAAGCGGTATTATCCATATCTCATAAACTCAACGAATCTATATTCTTCAAATCTGACCCTTTACGAGCTCCTAAAGATATTGTAACAAACTGAATGTACACCACGATACTAAACATGTGCTGATTGACTCTTCTAGATTCTATACGACCCTGCAAGATGTATAATTGAGACCTTTTATGTTCCTCCAATACAATCTGAGCACCCTTACAAACCTTCAAAACTCCACTTCCATCAAAGAACTCATAACCCTTTGAGTCAATGATAGATAACGAGATGAGATTTTTCTTCAAATTCGAAACGTGTTGAATATGGCCAAGTGTTTTAATTGTTCCTCCAATAGCTTCAATCTAACCTACCAATTCCAGCAACCCGACAAGGTGCGATGTTTCTCATAACCATGACATCTTTGGAAACGATTTCATATGTAGTAAACAAGTCCTTATTAAGACACATATGAAATACACACGTTGAATCCAGAATCCAATCCTCTTCTGGTTTAGATTCAACTTAGACAAGTCTAGAGATCTCCCTCACTTACAATGTTCTCTGTGAGGTATGATTCACCGGAAGTCTCTAATTGCTTCTCATTTCGATTGCAGCCAACCTTTATTTATTTTGCAGTTTGTGGGAATCCTTCTTCAAGTGCCCCTTCTTCTTGTAGAAATTACAAATCTGATTACTAAACTTAGACTTCAATCTCCCCTTCCAAAACTACCATAAGCAACAAGGTCTTCTCCATCTCTAACCTCTAAAACTAGATGCTTCACCTTCTCTTTTGAAAACAAAGTATCATACACCTCCTCTATGGTTAGAATATAATGACTATACAAGATCATGTCTCTAAATAAAGAAAACGATATGGGTAACGAAACACAATAGGATCAAGGCCAAATCTTCTTCATAATACTTTACTTTCAAAGTTTTCAAATCAGCGACGATCTCTTTAAATAGAGTCAGGTGATCTTCTAATAATCCTCCTTCTACCATTTGATGAGAGTATAAACACTGCTTGAGATGTAACTTGCTTGTAAAACTTATAGTCATACACAATTGCTCATGTTGAACCCTCCTTCAAAACGTCTATAAGAATGGTATTCGATAGATGAAGATGAATGTGAGAAACAACATTCTTATCCTTCCGTAATTTCTCCTCCGTGGTCAAAGTTGCGAACATCTTGTCAATTCCTAACAACGCATCATCCAAATCTAGTTGTGCAAGGACTGCACGTACACTCCAACAAAAATAGCTTTTTACGACACATGTTTACAGCGTGCAATTGATGCTTGTCGTAAAAAGTGACTTTTTATGACTTGGAAAAAAAAAAATGTACCGTAAATAATCATTTACATAAAGTATTAACGGCGTACATTCTTTGCACGCTGTAAATGATAAATTATCTACACTATTTATAGTGTCTGTTATGTGCACGCCGTAAATCGTAAAAAAATATGATTGTTTACGGCGTGCAAATGAACGTCGTAAATACGAACGTATCAGTATTTACGACGTGCTTTTAGTGCACGCCATGTAGTTTAAAAATTGACTTATTACGGCATGCATATGTACGCCGTAAATGCGGCCCAATTTATCTCTCTCTCTCTCTCTCTCTCTCACTCTCACTCTCACTCTCTCTCTACTTTTATTTGCTAGCCCAATTTTATTAACCCATATAGGCGAACAGTTGGCTTCATCGACTTTGAACCTAAGGGCTAGGAGACCTCGGTCCTTCCTTGGCTTTCCGCTTCCGCCACCCTTCCAGTTCCGCCTCCGATCAAACGTCGATATTCCATCCTCCTGGCTCTCTGTCTCCGTCTCTCTCGTATAGGAACCCTCTCACCCGATAGATTTTTTTGAAGAAGTTTCAGTGTAGAGATTTTCAAATCGATTGAATTGTTTGTATTGAGAGTGTAGTCTACAACACTTGGAGATAATTGAGGAAATACACTGAAATTGGTGCACCATTGGGGCGTAAATTCCTTTTTCCTCTTCTTACCAGGACTTCAGCACATTTTTTATTTCGTTTATTCTTTAATCTTGTTTTATTTAATCTTGATTGGTTCTCATGTGTTGTGGTATTTATGATGTAGTAGTCTTGAACTTTGGCATTTCTCACAGTTTGTATAATGATATTTATTTTTTTGGGTTATATTCCCTGTTGTGTGTTTGTTTAGCTAGTAGGAGTAAGATTGTTTCTCTGGAGTTCCTTTGAAAGGATTGGTGGTTGTTTCTATAGAGTTTCTTTGAAGGGATTGTATTGCTTGTATGTATATTTGGTTTGGTTTTTCCAATTGAATATGGCCGAAAGCTTAATTTTCTTTATTGTGTTTAATTTTCCATTGGATGCATAATCTTCACCACTGTCCAAAGTCCAATTCCAAATTCAGGTTTTGTGTTAAGACATTGGGTGCATTTGCTAATTAATTAATGATTGATTTTACGGCGTAAAACTCATTTACGGTGTTCCATAGATGGCGTACTCTGCACGCCGTAAAAGGTACACCACTTTTTACGGCAGACTTTATATGGCTTACGATCGTACGTCGTAAATAAGTTTTTACGGCATGCATTGCATGCCTTAAAAAGTACATTTTGTTGTAGTAGCATCTTAACCTGCCAAAGCGAAAATCTAGTGTTCCGATCCAAAGGCGGAATGTCATACTTCATGGAAGCCATCACGAACAAAAACTTTGAACAAATCAAACCCTACGCTCTTGCGGAACTGTTGAACCTGACGCTCTGATACTATTTGTTCTGTTAATTATGCCCAAAATCTCTAATACCAATTGTTGGGAATTCAATGATCACGTGTCGCTCAATACCACTTGATATGAAAATAACTATCGGATTAAGATGTTGAGGTTATATAGAACAATAATGAAGTATTTGATCACAAGTAAAAGAATAAACGTAGACAAGAAAATATAACAGAAGAATTATGAGATTTTGTTGACTCGTGAACAGTAATAGAGAAATATACAATTGATCCTAAAAGCTAGTAATCACCTTTCTCACACTACGAAATTGTATAGAAAAGCGTAATATTTATAGGAAACATGTAGGGGACGTCCAAACCCTCCAGTAGGGTTGTTGATGAAGTATAACGCCAAAAAATCGAGTCCAAAATAAAAAAAAATTCGAAAAGAAAAATGCAAAAAATCGGAACAGGTACAGATGGCACCTAAGCGCTGAGGTTGACGCCGATCTCGGCCAAAAAAATTTTAATAGTGTTTTTCTCCATTCCGAACTCGTTTTAAGTCCAATACCAATTTTCAACTCCCAAAGGACTTTCAAAATAGAATCCCAACTTGACATAGGACTCCAATAACATTTCAAATTGGATTCTTCTTAACGTTCACTTCATTAGAATTTTTCAATTATTTCAACAAGGAATTTGGGTCACATCCAAATTGTAACAGCATATTTGGTTTAGCTATGAAAATGAATAAAAAATTTAAGTCGAAATCAACAATCAATTTTAACTACAAATTTCGTAAGATTCACGATTTTTCAACTACACATTAGGTCATTTTCTATTAAAATCTATTGAAAAATGTTTTTTTAATCAAAACCAAACGAGGTTTTGACCTGCATTATATTTTATATTCATTATCAATATAACGTGCCACCTGCATAGTGGCTCATATTATAAAAAATACTTGGTTACCAGAAAATAAATGATATTTTAACATTTTTTTGTCTACTAGTGCAATCCTTTGATGCCTTCGTTACAGCTGAATCCCATTGTTTTCTTAATTCAATATATGTTTCCCTGATAATTCTATCCGTTTCATATTCTGTTTTCCCATCACAAGTGATTGGATTTCGAACTCAAAACTTTATTTGAGATTTCGCTTATTAAAGTTACCATCATATCTTAATATTCCACATCTTTCATCATCTTCAATCTCTTTCGATCCATGGAAAATCCATTTCTCTATTTTTCAGTAATTATGTTATTCTTGGTACTGTATATCACAACCCAACATTTGCTTCACAAACTTCAGAATCTTCCTCCCAGCCCTTTTCCAGCACTACCATTTATCGGCCATCTTTACCTGCTGAAGAAACCTTTTCATTGGGCCCTGTCTACGATTTCTAAGCGGTATGGACCAGTGCTATTCCTACAGTTAGGCTCCAGGAAAGTCCTGCTAGTTTCATCTCCATTAGTTGCTGAAGAATGTCTTACAAAGAAAGATGTTATCTTCGCAAATCGCCCTTCTCTCCTGAGTGGAAAATACTTTGGGTATAATTATACTAGCCTCGCTTGGTCCCCGTATGGAAATCACTGGAGAAACCTTCGCAGAATCTCATCTATAGAACTCCTGTCATCTCACCAAGTGCAAATGCTTTCTCACATACAACGTGCTGAGATTTTAGCCCTTGTTAGAAAACTCTTCCATGATACCAAAGATTTCCCCAACAAAAGTGTGCACGTGAAATCAACTTTGTCTGAATTTTCTTTCAATGTCATAACGAGGATGATTAATGGGAAAAAATACAGTGGAAAGACAATAGAGGGCTCAAAAGAAGCTAAGATTTTTCAGGAGATCTTAACTGAGACAGCACTGGTAGCTCCTGAGGCAAATGTTCTTGATTTTTTACCCTTCATGCGATGGTTTGGATTTAAAAATACAGAAAAGAAGATGATATCAATACAGGAGAAGAGGGACAAGTTTATGCAAAGCGTAATCGAAGAGCAACGTTCTTCTTTTGTTGATTCTGCTGTAAAGAATAAAGCCATGATTGAAGTCTTACTGGATTTGCAAAGAGCAGAACCAGAAAATTATACTGACGAAACTATCAGAAACCTCCTTCTGGTAAGCTATTCTAAAACAATGCCACATTATTTTATGGCACAAGTGCACAAGAACAATATTTATTTTCTTGTTTCAAAAGAAAAATCTTTTTATAATAATGAAAGGGGAATCTTTGTTTGTTCATGCCTGTCATTCTTTATTTTACAGCTGTTGTCTTCGAATATTTATAGATAAAACGGGCTCTCCAACCATGATAGGATAGATATTTTATTATTTTTCTCTAATTTCATTATTTCTATGTCTTCCAGTTTTAGATTTAAAAAATGATTTGAAAGCTACAGTTTGCAAGATTTTTATGAACTTGTAGTTTGAAAACAATCATATAATTAACTCTGGTCAAGTTGCCATTTTTCTATTACTATTGCACCACTTTTTAATCGTATAAAAAGTTTCAAAAATTTAATCATTGTCACACTAGTGCTCCAAACATTTTTAGATGTATTATTATAATCAATGTCTTTTGGAGAGTCATAATTTAAGTAAGAAAAAATAACAAATACAAAAGTGCGAAAAATATTTGCCTCATTTCAAGCACGATAACATAAATCATCATCCGAGACTAGATGTACTAATTAATAAATCATTATCGGAGACTAGATGTACTAATTAATGAAAGATTGAGAATCAAAATGAACAAAAAAATATGGGAATATAAGTGGGACAACGAATAATGGTTGAAGATCTTTAATACAATTAAAAAGTGGGGCAACAAAAGAAAAACATGGTGTCATCTGCGGGTTAAAACTATTGGTAGTCATGAACTTTATCCTAAGATCCATGTCGGTTACCAAACATTTTTTGTTCCAAATTAGTATTTCTATGTCTGTTAGAGAAAAAGAAGAAGACTAGTAAGAATGGTTGTGGAAAGTTCCTACCGAAGAAGGAAGACCCAGAATGCCCATTTGATTCTCGCCAGAAAATAATTGGAGTAGGTTGGTGTATAGAAGGGACATTTTGAGAGAGATTTTTTTTCAGAAAATGCAAACGTAGGAAAATGTGAAGAAGATAGCCTTTATAGGTTTCTGAATGGATAAACCCCAACTGTTAGATCTCAAGGAGAGATAAGAATCTACATCCCTAAGGCAAATTGAGCATCTAAATCTTTTAAGTTCTATCTTGTGACGTCGGGCAGAATAGTGATTATTTCGCAAGCTGGTTCCAGCAGACAATTAACAGGGAAGAAACGAGAAAAACGCTAAAAAATAAGAACGAAAACTTTATTAATCATCCAATGTGCGAAAATAACCCACAAGTCGGGTTACATAGCTAATAAATCTTAATTATCAAAATTTTACCAAAAATAGCAAAATCACAATATTCATACAAAAAGAAAATACGTAATAAAAGAAATAATATCCCAAAAATCTGGCTTAAATCGAGTTTGTAATCTATGTTAAAAGTGCAATCCAAATATTACCAAAAAAGGAAAAAAAAAAAAAAACTAAAATTAAAATAACTAAAATTGTGGATTCGGAAGGAAAAACAGCGGATTTTTCCCTCGAAACCAATGCTCACCCAGCAAAGTTCAGTGACCATGACGTGCGCGTCGAAAAGAGATTTCTAAATTGGGGTTATGAGCGCGATTCTGATAACCGCAACCAAAGTTATGGCCAAAATACCAAAATGTGTCCTAAACGTCCCAAATTAGGAAAGGTCGTCAATTGCTTGCTATTCTTACGATGATCCGCCAACTCATGGTATTTCAGCGCCATCAACAAGCTATCGACAACTCGACTTTGTCTGACTCGAATCCTCCTGCATCACCTTGATGTGGCAATTTGGGCTTTTGTAGGCTAAAGGAAAATACAAAAATTATTAAAATGGAGTGCCCAGACATGCAAATCGCTTCACGAGCATGATGCACAAGGTTGTTGGCAATAGGAATATTATCAACAAATCCTCTCACCTAACCAAGATTTTCACCTTCTAAACTCACTGGGTTCAATGCTCAAACTTGGAGTAAGAGAATAAATGGCTATTTGAAAGGGAGATATTTTAATTATATATATTTCTTTTCAAAAGTGGGGATATTTATAGATTTCACTCATGTTCTCTTGTCCACGATGGGAAGTCCTATATTGCCAACTTTGAAGAGAACCTTATAGTTCTCACATTTGGAGAAAACGGTAAATAAAGTTATCTTGTCACATCAACAAGTAGACAGTCTTATCCTCCCCCATTGTGGGCAGGAGAACAATTTCTTTATAGATTTTCCTATAAGTTTTGGGCTAATTTAGTCATTTACGAAAAAGACGGATGACGTCCTTTTGTTGGCTAGCTTTGTAACTGATTCTGTTAAAAGTATCACATTTTATTTATTAGCCCATGTATATTTTATTAAAAGTCTGTAGCCAGGCTGGATGGGAGGGAAGGTTCACCTATTTTAGGTAAACCTTTTACTCCCTTGTTCCCTCGCATACTGTCTTGTGCTTCACTATCATTTGGCAAGTTTCGCGAATTATATTTCAAGGTCCAACACATAGTCTCCAAATTCCAATTTGATTATTTATATTAAATTTAGGACTTCAATTTTATAGAGTTATGAGCTATGAACTTATGGACAGTGGTGGATCCAGCACCCGGCCGAGGGGCCCGCCGGTGCTGGGCTCCGTCGGATGAATTTTTGGGAAGAAGAATAGGAGTTGGCGCTGTTGCCACGCTGGTTTATCTTCACCAGCTGCTGGTTTCTTTCTTTTCTTTTCTCTTCTTTTTTGTTTTGTTATACCTTATAAGATTAGGCCGTTGCTGCCAGCCCAACCCAGCACTCTTTTTTTTTTTTTTTTTTTTAATTGGGTTGGCCTGTTGGGCCATTTGTTTTTAGGCCCAGACCATCCCTTTTCTTTTCCCTTTTTTTATTGGGTTGGGCCATTTATTCTTGGGCCCAATACTTAATATATATACATCCTAGCCCAACAAATGCATTTGGTCTCATTTCCTCTTCAACCTTCAAGATCAAGAGACGACGCCGCTATGCCTCACTACTCACACCTGTCGTACCGTCGCTGCAGAGTTTTGCCACAGCTTGGCTGTCTTCTCCACCACTACTGACAACTAGTTTGAACATTGCTTTGACCGAACACCTTAGTCGACTCGCCGTGAGGTCCGTGACCCGTGAGTTTAATCATTTCTGTTTTGCCCATCATTTTTTTTTTTTATTATCTTTTTATGAGTTTTGGAATCTTGATTTTGTGATAGTTTTCAGTTTGTTTGAAATATGATTTATGAATTGGAATTGGGGGAAATTAAAATTGGATTTGGAATTAGAATTAGGGTTTAGGGTTTGGAATTGGAATTGGATTTAAGGTTTAGGGTTTGGAATTGGTGGAAAATAAAATTGGAATTGGAATTTGGGGAATTGGAAATTTGGATATATATAATATTTACGTTTAGTGTGTTTACATATATATTGAACAATTTTTAATATTATATAATTAAATATTAATAAACGACATCGCTATTACGATCGCTGATTGTCGATGTTAACTGGTCAACGTCCGCTCGGGCTGGACTTCGATGTTGGGTCCGCCACTGCTTATGGATGACTTTTGCCTAAATATACTTGTCCCTATATTTTGGGATGATGTAGGAGACGTGTAGAGAATCAATCTTGCTATGTGTATACTTATAGGCTTGTTTTTGTTTTTCTGATTCATATATATGTTTTTGATATGCGTAAGGGTTATGCGTAATTTGTCTCATTTGACTCAAGATTTGATTGGTCATTTGTTCATTTGTAATGGTTATGATTGTCGCTAACATGATTCAACGGTTAGTATCGCTCCTCAGAATCTATAAAATATGTCTGTTGGCATTCTTTACTTTGTTGAGCTTCCTATTTTATATCTTTCCTTAAGATTTTTGTCTAAGTACATGATTCTTCTCATTTTTCTTTGAGTTTTCTCTGCAATGTCTTCCCAAACTAATTTTTAGAATGCATCTGGTGATTCAGAATTTGGGAGCTATAATCTTAGGGATTATACTTCTAGCGCTTCTTTCTCCTCTGAAGAAGTTTTATACATCGACGTGCTTCTTTATAGGGCAGTTACTCATTTTGGTATGTGCTTTAACCCAAGACTTTTTGGCCAAGCAAGTAGATTTCGGCCCAAGGTTGGGGTACACAGTGAGGTAGGCAAACCTTCGAGTGAGCCGGTTGACCTTGGCGAGAGTGATTATGAAACTTTCGAGGCTTCAAGTACTTTTACTAGTCTTTTGAACATGATTCAGTCGAGATTAAGGTTCAATTAATGTTACGACGATATAGAGTTACCATGTCCTGAACAGTTTCAAATGACATGTTGCCCACCTCTAGATTGCATAGTTATTTATAAACATTCGATAGATATGTGACTTAAAGTCCCCTTTCATTAATCTTTAGATGTTTTATTTCCTCTTTAAATATTGTTGTTTCCCAACTTTCTTCAAATTGGTAGGCTCAATTGGTTGGTTCTTTTTTGTTATGGGGATCCACGGGGTTTAGGAGTGTTTTCACTGGATATATTTTGTTCTATTTATCGTCCCATGCCAATGGAAAGTCCCACAAGCCCTCAAAATGGGTATTTTTTCCCTTTTAAACAAGCTTTCTGAATTGTGGTCATAATCGCGATTC
>CAIGRF010210003.1:0-13832 GCA_903798235.1 Fraxinus ornus
TCAATAAAATAATATTTTCCATCATATCAATAACTTTTCCTTCTTTTTCAACCACATATTTCTTATCATATCAACAAAAAAAATGCATTCTTTTGAAAATAATGTGCACCAAACGGGGACTAATTCCTAATTGTTTCCTCGTCTCATCCTCCCACTATTCCCTCCCTAGCCTCCGAGTTCCCTGTTATACCTCCACCGGTGTTGCATTTTTCCCCCCTAGAGCATGCTAGACTAAGCTTAAAAATAGTGAAAAACTATTTTTTTTTTTTTAAAAAAAGTTTTTTCCTGTTCAAATTTAATTTTAAAAGTTACTTTTTTACTAATAGTAAAATTAACTGTTTTAGAAAGAAATTCTTAACTGAAAAAACGACTTTCAGACCTAACCTAACGTGCTATAATCATATAAAGATTGGTCTACTTGAAAATATCATGACAATCTATTTGAACATTTATATTGAACAATTATAAGTGATTCTTTAAAGTTACGTTTTAATTATGAGTAGGTGACTTGTTCCATGTCTACAACAAGTAGATTTAAACAATCAAAAGTCAAAAAAAAAAATTGCTCATACTTGCTGCATAATTTCTGTCACATCCCACTTTCCCAACTTTAGGTAAACTAATCAATCCGACAAAATAATAAATAATATAAGCCGAAAACTTTAGCGTGACAATTTTGTATATTTTAACTTTCGCATTCAATTCGTGAGACTTCGTTAACTGGGTATGAAGATGGAGTAAGATAACAAAAATACCCGACGAGAGGAGGTGAAAACGACTAACCCGTCTCATACCCACCCCGTTGTCATCCCTGTTCTCAACCTCGCCTCTCGAACCCGACCACTTCCCCACTCAACCTAATTCGTAATTTTGAGGCTAGACACAGGTTGGAGACTTATCTTTGAATACTCTTGGATGTTGATAACTTTAATTAGTAAATTCATGTCAACTTCGTGCAACGTGGAAATGATCAATCCACATGTTTAATAGAACAGTAGCTTTCCCTTCTTTCTTTCATTTTTCCTCTTTATTAATATATCTCTAAATAATTATTGACTAACTTTTTAAGAATATTTTTCACGAGGTTTTCTATTTTTAAAGAGCATATTTTACAATTTAAAGAGTATTTATAAATTCAAAGAGTAAAAATATTTAAGTACTACAATAAACTCTTTATATTTTACACTTAATCTTACCATTAAATTTTATTATTATTATTTTTCATTCTTTTATTTTCACTAGTTTCCCTCCAAATTATTAAATTATTTTTCTTCATTTGAAAATTGAAATGCTTTATTTAAATATAGAGATTGGATTTAGCTATCCAAATTTAGAGAGTAAAATTCACGCTTTATTAAAAAGTCTCATGAAACATAATTTTAAGGATCAACTCTTTAAAGTAAAGAGTATCTTATGTTTAAGGAGCTTTTTGAAAATACTCTTAAGCAGTATTGGATAATATTACATAATTGGATTGTAAATAAGATTTTAGGTGTTTTTGAGCCACATTATTTTGGAATAATGTATTCTGAAAGTAGATTTATGGAGAATGTGTGGTTGAAAAATAAGGAAAAATTATTGACGTGATAAAAAATATTATTTTATTGAAAAATGTGTGGTTGAAAATGAGTAGAATAATGAGAATAAAAATTTAAATGTGTACCAAACAGATACTTTATTTTATTTTTTAAATATGGAGTTGTCCACTCCAACACATAACAAAATGCTACTAGCATGGAGGATTAAATAATATTCTACACCTCTAAGTCCTTGTCTGAAGTTGGAATTTTTGAGAAGTGATTTTGTGAAAGTTCTAGATTTAAACAAGTATCAAAAATAACTAGTCCATAAAACATTTAATTCTGATATGAAACCAAGTATTAACCAATTTTTTACAAGTGTTACAAATATTTCATCTTAAAGTTTAATCTATCGTCCAAGCTGTTTGAGAGGATAACATGTATATCATTTAAGTTTTGTTCTCAACACGCTCTCACGTGTAGGCGGGACTTGTTTATTTCCATCAAAGCCTAGTATTTACAAAATTTCAGTAAATGGTTGCTGGAGACTTTATCTAAGACATTTGCATGTTGAGACACCGTACTAAAGTTAACTACATGATGTAAAAGCTCAAATGAAGTAAGAAAAGGACAGAAAGCACCAAACTATAAGCATTCACTATGTTTATCAAACAAGTATTCTATTGAAATTTGATTTTCACATGATTCACATATCTATATTCTGATAGATGAATCAGTGGGAGTCTAACAAAATAACATAATTGTATGTAGAATATATAAACAAGAAGGAAGCGTTTACAATTAATGAAAATAATATAATCTAAAAAAAGAGGTCATACGCAGACTTTTGGACTGACCTGCCTATTAAAATTATCAGCAAGAACTGGCAGAGGCACCATTAGCATCAGCTTGTGTTTTCCTTGCCTCAACATCATCAAGATAGTTCTGATATATGTAAGAAGCAAAACCCCAAAATGCCATCAGCATTGCTATTATTTTCACACCATTCATCTTGTCATAGAAGACGACAAGAGAAGCTATAGGAGTAACGGCCAAGGAAAGAGTACTAATAACGTTAGAGAAAAGGGAGGAAACTACAAAGATCAAACCTACAACGCCAACAGAACAAAGTTGCCATGCTACTGCTGTCCAAACCAAAGTCATGATGTAAGAAAGTTTTCCGGGGGTGAAACCATCCATTTCTCCCCGTAAAGTCTTCCATTCACCGCTTATAAAAAGGCCTGCAATGGAAACACAAGTAGCCATAACTGATGTATAAATTTGCATTTCCAGAACCACAGAAAATGTTTCCTTCTTTAGAACCTTCTGGAATGTTAACTGCATGAGGGAAAGCAAAACAGAGTACAGAGCAGAAGCTGCAAGAGTGGTTAGAATCCCCAGGAGATATTTTCCTTTAGTGACTGCTGAAGGTTTATCGGAATCATCATTGACTGCAATGAGAGAAGTAGATAATGAAAGAATAACAACAGAATTAAATATTAAAGCAGTGAACTTTTGGCGATTGATGAAGAAAGAGGAAATCGCATTGAAGGCCAACTGTGTGGCGCAGATGAGGGAATAAGTAGAGGCAGACAGGTATAATAGTCCAACAGAATACAGCATATTGTCTCCAGCAATGACACCTCCAATGACAACATAGATTACAGATATGGTAAGAATAGAAGGAGGGTTTGACACACTTGAAGAGTGATCTGAGGATCGGAGAAAAAAGTATGGGATAAAAAGGATAGGGAAAGCAGCTGTTTGAACAAGAGTGGCCATCCATTTACTATTTCCACCTTTGTCGTAATAAAATCTTCCCAAAAGGACTGCAGCAGCTTGACCAACAAGAAGAAAAATTATGTTAAGAGCAAGTAAGAGCCACCAGTGCAAGCGCTTTTGCTTGGAAAGTGGAAGGTCGCAAGTTGAAGGCCCATCGTTTGACAAAATGGGCTCTTCATTTACTGCAATGGGAACAACACAAAAAAATGCATTAGATGGCTTCTGAAAAGGAAAAACATTATGTTCTTACCACTCGGAGGTTAAAAAATTAATTATTTGAAGTTGCTACAACATCTAGGAACAGAAAAAATGGAATCAACTGATATAACGAGAATCATGACATTGTTGTACCCCCTCCATCCCATTTTCTTTGTTGGTCAAAATTTCTTTGTTCCAGAAATTGTTCTTATACTTCAAATTCGTATAACAAAAGTTTTGAAAATTCCCACTATATCCTTCTTTATGTTAACGTGTAGGAAATTCAATTGCCTAAATTTATAATAGCACCACAACTGTCTCCACTAAGGTAACTCAGGGAAAAAAAATGACTTAACAAGGTAAGACAGTTGTGCACTTACTCTGTTATTTAATTACTTTGGAAAGTAAAATAAATAAAAATGTGACGGATAAATATACTTTCCTCCCACGGCATGACCTCATCAGTGCATTACAAAATATGCTCCAAAAGGGAAAAGCACATAATTGATACAGTAGCTAATGGATATCAGGATTTGACCAATGGAGAGAACTAAAAGGAACCACGTGATCTCTACTTATTGATCGCGATGACTACACTTACTAGATCCTAAAGTAATATCAAAACATAGTCCATACTTATGGCTTACAGTAATGATGCATGTACTTATCGACAAAGTTACACCATTAACGAACACGTTGATCACACTCTATTATAGGGTAAGACTGAAATGGCATTTAGCCTAATAAATTTTTAGAAGAATTCCTTACTCCCCTTTCTTATACTAATATCTAAAGCATAGATAATAGAATTTATTCCAAGAGACTAAGAAAGTCTCTCCTCTCTCTCTCTCTCTCATTAGAAATATTATAGACTTGAAATTGAGTTCCCTAGAGCCAAACAGTGTTCAGGTATAGGCGCCACAAACAGTAACATGGTAGGATGCTGCATCATGAAATCTACTTTGGCAGCTCACAAGCACACTTTTAAATTTTAATGGGTAATATGAAGTTACAAACTTAATTTTGAGTTTTTCCTCTACTTCCTGACATTCCGAATAGAGGCATTAGCAAGTGGACATTAATATACATCCTTGTATAATGAGTGAGAGTCCTTGGAAATATTTTATCCTTCATTCCAGGAAAACTTCATTATAACCCATCTCTAATTTGAGTCCATCTACAAAGAATGATAAGCTCAGCTAAATGTTTTTGAATTTCTGTCCTCTCCCCAAAAAATTTCGATTATTTCTTTCCTGCCGCATGTGATAAGCACATATAAACAAAAGCCTTGGATCTTTCCATGTAAATTCCCACCAAGCAGATAGATACAAAGTCAGTTAACAGCCTGAGTCCAAGCATGGAGCTATACCGCAAGCCAGATTTGCTCAAGACTTATTCCCAGATTGCTCGGCTGAATTGGCATTCAAAGAATCAAGGGTAACAGTTTCAAGACTTCCAGAATAACCTTCTACATAGACATAGTTAAACTTCTGACATAATCCAGCAATTTGAACAGAAGAACCAAATCCCATAATCTAAAATCAAATGCAGAACAATCTCAAAATGAATAAAATCATGCTATTCCATTGTTAAAATACCACGTGACACATAAATTACTTCAAGTAAAGTAGACTATATATTCAAAATGGGAACATTCTAATTTTTAATAACATATTCATATTTACATAATTCTTTTTTAAGTATCTCAAGATCCATTTCGCAAATTGGAGAAGCTTAGCAAATAGACAATTTGAACTAAGTCATCGTTTGCACACTGTTTACCATTCAGCTTTCACAGCTTGTAACGGATTAATCTGAAAAAGGGATTAATTAGTTTTCCTTATTACGATTACTTTCCAGTAATTACTTTTCACCTATTAAACATACTACCCAACGGACAGCCAATTAAGGCACTGTTTGTAAAAAGGATAAAAGAAAACAAAAATCGCAATCTCTTTGACAAACGATATGCGTACAAACAGATAGAGATACATATATAACCCATAAACATAGAGAATTATAAAGAGTAAAATACCTGGCATGTTGAGATTGGAAAATTGGCAAAAGGATTCTATTGAGGGCAAAATTGAATAGGAATTTTTTTGTTCATTAGAAAATAACAGCAATTTGTTTATATGATATTTGATTTCCTCATAATACGGAATATAGTGGAGAATCGAGGAGTTCATAGATTCCTGAGATTTGTGTGTGAAATTCTAACGGCGGTAGCTCAATATGCCGCCTGATTGGTGAATCGCGCGGACTACGCGCGATGCTCCTCATCATACTACACTGACACGGACAATTGGTCAATGATTTGTTTTTGACTTTTTGGTTGAATAGTAATGGATTTCACTGCCCATTCTATTGAGTATTGGCCGACATCTCTTTGAGGGTGAGTTTGACTAAGCCTTTATTTGACAACCATTTTTTTTTTTTTTATTCTCATTCTTCATTTCAATCACAAATTCTATCAATAAAATAATATTACACATAAACCCAAAAAATTTCTTACTTTTTAACCACACATTCTTCTATCAATCACTATTCAAAAATCCATTTTTCTCCCAAAATGAGTGTCAAACATAATATAAAGTGAGTTTGAGCCTCGGAGACGAAAAATGTATTCTAAAATAGTAGATTGATGAAAATATGTGGTTGAAAAAAGAAGGAAAAGTTATTGATACGATGAAAAATTTTATTTTATTAAAGAATGTGTGGTTCAAAATGAGTAGAAGAATGAAAATAAAAATTTTAATGTGTACCAAACATAGGCTACATCCAATCTTTATAATTAAATTAAATTAAATTAAATGTATTCAAATAATTCAATTATCGATGAAAGAAAATAATATCATGATGTGGAGAGAAGCTAGTAAAAATTAAAAAAAATGAAATAATAAATATTTTTTTAGAGTAATAAAATTAAATGTTAAATATAAAAAGTCTGTTGAAGTACTTATAATTTTTTACTCTTTAATTTTAAAGACACTCTTTAAATTGTAGAATATGTTCCTTAAAAATAGAATCTCCGAAAATTGAAAAGTTGAAAGTCATAGAATCTCCGAAAATTGAAAAGTTGAAAGTCATACTTTGATTCAACTTACTTTTATTTTTGTATAAGAGTTGAGAATTTAGTGCAAGGAAAAGGGCTACTCCACTCCTAGTTGTTCTAAATCCACTCTGAACTTTGCATCTTGGAATTTTTAAAAGAAATTATTATTATTTTTTTAATTTAGAGAGTATCTATAATGCCTGGACTATTAACCCTATGGATTTCACTGCCCATTCTATTGAGTATTGGCCGACATCTCTTTGAGGGTGAGTTTGACTAAGCCTTTATTTGACACCCTTTTTTTTTTTTTTATTCTCATTCTCATTCTTCATTTCAAACACACATTCTCTCAATAAAATAATATTGCACGTAAACTCAAAAAAATTTCTTACTTTTTAACCACACATTCTTCTATCAATCACTATTCAAAAATCCATTTTTCTCCCAAAATGAGTGTCAAACATAATATAAGGTGAGTTTGAGCCTCGGAGACGAAAAATGTATTCTAAAATAGTAGATTGATGAAAATATGTGGTTGAAAAAAGAAGGAAAAATTATTGATACGATGGAAAATTTTATTTTATTAAAGAATGTGTGGTTCAAAATGAGTAGAAGAATGAAAATAAAAATCTTAATGTGTACCAAACATAGGCTACATCCAATCTTTATAATTAAATTAAATTAAATTAAATGTATTCAAATATTTCAATTATCGATGAAAGAAAATAATATCATGATGTGGAGAGAAGCTAGTAAAAATTAAAAAAACATGAAACAATAAATATTTTTTAGAGTAATAAAATTAAATGTTAAATATAAAAAGTCTGTTGAAGTACTTAAAATTTTTTACTCTTTAATTTTAAAGACACTCTTTAAATTGTAGAATATGTTCCTTAAAAATAGAATCTCCTAAAATTGAAAAGTTGAAAGTCATACTTTGATTCAACTTACTTTTATTTTTGTGTTAGAGTTGAGAATTTAGTGCAAGGAAAAGGGCTACTCCACTCCTAGTTGTTCTAAATCCACTTTGAACTTTGCATCTGGAATTTTTAAAAGAAATTATTTTTTATTTTTTAATTTAGAGAGTATCTATAAAATCAAAAAGTAAAAAAATTAAGTAGTTCAATATATTCTTTATATTTAACACCTAATTTTATGACTCTCAACAAATATCTATTATTTTTTCTTATCTTTTATTTTCATTAATTTCCCTCCAAATTATTATATTATTTTCTTCAATTGAAAATTGAAATATTTTGGAGAGTCGAACTCACCCCTATTTTATATGTTAATTTGAAAAGTATATTTGAATATAATTTTAAGAGTTGACTTTTTAAAATAGAAAGCATCTTTTATTTAAAGGGTATCTATTGTAATTTTTCTTTAAAATATCATATTTTAAAATTAATTTTAGAAGAAGTTAATTCATATATCGTATTTTCCAAGTGGCTTAAAGTTAAATTTTCCAAGGTCGATGGACTAGTTCGAGCTTTATTTGGGAAGAATGGGTGAAATCCTTTGATCCCTCCAACTTGTACGCATCAACTACGTCTCAAGCCCATGTTTAGTGTCCTAAAAGTATGCTTTCATCGAGGAAGCACTACATTTTTCATACCGTGCCTATAAATTTTGTTCGCTCCAACCCACTAGACATGTCCTTGTTACTTAAATCTCGTACAGCCCAATAAAAGTGACCTCGAACTTGGTTTATAGTCATGGAATCAAGTAGCGAGTACCCTTACATAACATTTTTTATCGCAACCAACTTCATCAAATTAGGTTAAATATGAAGCTATTATAAAACCTGGGAAGATGTGACAGATCCTTACAGTAAAATCTCATAGCCGTTTTGTGGTTAATTTAGCTGTATCATAAGAAAATACAAATTCATGAAAATTTAATACTCTCCCAAGGAAGTCTAACCAATTCCTACCTCAAATAAGTATATTACATGTAATTATTTTGAATTTTGTCAACAGAATATTATTTTTTTCACGGATCTTCGGACTCGGAAGAGTAACTGAAGCTGTCCAGTCCACCTCGATTACATATCCGAGCAGATTGTAAGGTTGATAGCAAAGTTCATCTTAGTGCGCGCTACAATTTTCTGTCTTATCAATCAAATCCCTCTTCACCTCCACTGCTATCTCCAAACATTGCAGCCATTTTCATGGCCAGTTTTGCTGCGGTTTCCCGTCTCTGGAAATCAGGCATTAACCTCAAACTGCTGCGCATATTCCCAATTTCGGACATCAACATTTCCAGATCCTCAAAATCATAAGTCTTACCCTCATCAGGTTCCGAAGTTCTGTCAGCTTCATGTGTATTGGGTGTTTTGTCCATGTCAAGCTCTTCCTGCAGCTGAGATGCTGATGATGACACAGCTTCATGTGTATCGGGTGTTTTGTCCATGTCAAGCTCTTCCTGCAGCTGAGATGCTGACGTTGACGGCTTGTGCTCTTCTCCGACAGATCCAACATCGATCATGCGATCAAAGTTCTTAGGGACAGGATTGCTAGCAGATGGTTCCCCAGTCCCTGAGGTTGAAACAGGACCATCTGCAGACATCCATACATCTGTGTCGTCCCATGGTTCTGCAGAACCAGCAGATAAGACTTCGTATTCAAGTTCATACTCAGATTCTTCTTCTGATAAATCTGCAAAAAAAATTATCTAAATGTTCAGTTGGAGTACCTTAAATCATTGACATAAATAACAATTTAATACAAGACCATGACAAGGGAAGATTGTAAAACCTTCTTGTTCAGGTAATGTAGGTTCATTTATCTTATCACCAGACTTCAAGGACATTCCAGGCCACATGTGAGCAGAGAGAGCTCCAAAGAGTCGTTCAACACCTTGTGAATCTCCATCTACGGACAGACCTGCAATGAAAAGTTATTGATAAACCTTAACCATTTCTAACCTTAACCGTTTCTAAAAGAAGTGCATAAGATAGATAGAAAGATGTCCATTTCAGCTAACAGTAGCACACACTTTGAACAAATTCAAAATGTAAATTTATGTATACAGAAATGCCAATACAGAAGTTTAAAACTGAAAAACTGAGAATAGAATAATGACAGAGATGCTCTCATTGCAAGCATACGTAACAGTCCAGTATATCATGATACGACACTATATAAACATTAAAAATATAAAACTGGAGGAATTTGAAATAGGGAGAGAGATGCACCAAATTACTCATGTTGCAGATTAAGGTGATGGATTTAGAGGACAAGATCAGTTGTGATACAGAGCCAGATTGCAGAGCAAGAAGACTTTTATGATATTAAGGTCTTACACTTGTCAAAATCAGCATTAGATGCACACGCTTCAATGTATTCAATGTTATGTTCAATGCACCATTCCAAGCAAGACTTCGTGATCTCTGATGATTGTCCTTCATCTCCCAATAAACTACTTCCTTCGGTTTCAGAAATCCCATAGTCTGCCAAGTCTAGAAGAGAACTGCCAGAGGATTCTTCGCGCCTCAGCTGACATCTCCTGTATTCAGCATGAGCTGGATGATGAGGAAGAAGATCCACTTTGTTACCAATACATAGCAGTACATCGAATTTCTGAATATCAGTTTCCTTCACCCAATCTTTAAGAGCAGCAAAAGAAGAGAGCTACAATGGCATGAAAGAAGATGTGTCACTGCACTGAATGTTAAAAACAGTTGCAGAAATGAGATAGAAGTTTCACCATTAATCTGCACAAAAGAGGAAGCTAAAGGACAAGGCTTACATCATTAACATCGAACACCATCACCAAGGCAGATAACTTATCAATCATCGGCAGGCTTGCGATAGAGAACTCGTCATGAAGATGAGCCATCCAAACTGAAACATCAGCTGTATAGTACTTTGTGTTGATTGTCCACCTGTTTAAGAAACCAGGACCAATTAAATTGTGATAATCTTCTTAAAGAGAGGAGCTAATTATCATTCATTGGATACTTGGTGTGTACTTTGCTGCTTGGAACTTACCCATAAGCAAGTAACTTGGATGATGGATTGGGGGCATCTTCAAAATCCACAGGAAACAGTCCTGTATTTAAAATCTTTGAAATGAGTGGTCTTTGTGTCAAGAAAGTAACCTACAGTTCTACAGAAGCAGAGCTACAAACTCATCACTGTTAAAGCAATGTAACCAAATGTGTGTTGTATACTTCAGTACCAAATTAGGTTATGACATTTCAAAATATCACCATGACAATACTTCAAAGCTCAAACATTTCAATTTTCATAGTTCATACGTTTTAGTACCTCATCACTGTGCAAGCTAGCAGGGTTCATGCTAAGCTTAAAATATAATGAAGAGTTCATCACAAACAAGGATAGATGCAGCCAGAAAAAGGACCGATAACAAAAGAGGAACATCAACATATATTAATAATGATATTGAACATATCTTCACCATACCGTAACTTTTCTAGTTTCGAAACTTTTTTTTTTTCCTTTTTTGTTAAACAAGTTCCCAATTGCTGAGAGACAAAACCACATAAAAGATCTATCTGATATTGTTTTCTCTTTTCGATAGAGAACAATCATACCCGAAGAACCCAGGAAACAAGAAGAAAATGAACTTCAAAAAATGGCACTTTTCTATGAATTCAAACATGACCCTAGATTCATTTTTTCCCCCTATTGGGTCAGAATGTGAAAAATAATTCAATCAACACTATCACTAAATGAAAACCGCCATAAAGGATTCGTGATATAAATTTTTTAAAAATATCAGCTTCAGTTCCTTAAATGTTTTTCCTTAATAAACAAATATAACTTCACTCTTGACTTGAGGGTTATCACTAAATGATCCACCCATCAGGCCTGTTGTCAGGCATGACCCTAGAAACAATTAACACCTGAACAGAAGTCATCCAGATGTCCCACGACCAACCAACATACTGAATCACCAGCCTGCTCATCAAGCAGTGTGGCAAATGTTATGATTATGAACACTACATATCCACAACTTACTTAAACAATGCTCATGAGCACCCTCCGGCACATCTTTTGATGAGTGTTAAGAGTTTCCAGTTTCCAGATTCAAGACTCTGAACAAAGTACATAATTGGATGTTGAGGAGAAGTAGAGAGGTCTCTAAATTCCAATGTTCTAAAAAGCGGCGCCTAGGAAAAGCGGGAGCAAAACGCCTTGCTTCTTGCTTTTTGCGCTTTTTAATTTTTTTGCGCCTAGGAGCATGCGCACTTTTTTTATGCATTTCAACCCTTTTTTCCTTTAATTATTACATAATTTTTAAATTGATTTAAAATTTTTAAATAATATTAAAATAAGAAAACACCTTTTTCACGCCTAAATCGAAGCTTGACCCTTCGCCACATTTTACGTTTTTTAGAACACTGCTAAATTCTCGGGAGCAAAAGTATTGAGGCCCTGTTTGATTTGGCATCATTTCCATGGAACTTGGAAATTAAATTCCATCTTCCATCAAAAGCCCTGTTTGATTGGAAAAAATTTCTTGACAATTCATTTTTTTGGTTTTGGCTCACACAGTTCCAATTCCATGGTTTTGCGCAAAATCAATTCCCACCAATTTGGTGGGATTTGGTTTTCCAGTTTACTTTTAATTTTTTTTTTGCAAATGAAAACAAATTTTATCCCCAATTGTAACAAATTTTATCCTTTTAATGGACAATTTTCATGTAAAACAAAGTCAAACGAACACCAAAAGATCCAAAATTTCAATATTTTCCACGTAAAAATTACACTAATCAAACACAATTAATTGACAATTCAATTCCCTGGAATTCATTTTCTTTCCACAACTAATTAAACACAATTCACAGGAAAACAATTCCAGACAATTCAATTCCCTGAAATTTATTTTCTTTTCACCCAAATTTCACTCTTGCAATCAAACAGACCCTAATTCTTTGAACTTTTATTTGTTTTCCTAAACAATTTCAGTAAGAATTTGTCTACGGCTCTGGGACTAAGATCACCACATTTCTTCACATATTCTCCTACTTCAATGTACTCTACGTCAAATCATCATATTTTTCCCCGCAGCTGCCTCTACTTATCCGTTCATTCACATGATCCAAGCTCCCTTTTAATGATTTTCATTGACTTAACAGTTAGTTATTATTCATTAAATTAGAAACTAGATCACCAAATTGGTGTCGTATTCTTATAATGAGCCGGGTTCCTTACTTGAAATCAATCATGTAAATGAATTGGTTTCCGTTAAGAGTTAAAATCATCAAATAAATTGAAAGTAAACCAATACAGAGTAAGAAACTTACGGGAAAGGAGGGTCCGTTTACCAACGCTCTGGGATCCGACCATGATAATTCCGGGTCTCATCTCCAGGGTTTCCAAATCCATTTTCACCTCCTCCTGTTCTTGATTTTTGCTCTAGGGGTTTTGCCTTTGGGTTTTTGGGTCAAGAAACCTGTGAAATACTTTGAGAAGAAATCACTTTCCGGAGTATCCATCACCCAACATTAATCATAAATGCATAATCTGGTGCTAGCTAGTTACTGCTGCAAAACGAGTCGTGCAACCAGGCACAAAGAACTGGTGTTTTGTAACTAAAGAAAAACAGTGTAATTATAAGGCAAAGTCTAAGGCCATCTCCAACCATTAGCACCGAATTGGTGCAACTTTTACATCGTTTTGCAAAGTCATCTCCAATCATTACATCAATTATTACACGAAATGAATAGTATTTCCTTTATTCCTTATTTGTTATTTCTCAACAATTAATTCATTTCAGAAATTATTTAATTAAAAATTATATTACTACTAATATATTAAATTATTAAATTAAAAATTATATTTAATGAACTAAAGTATTGCATTTATTAATACCACAATTTAAAAAATTACATTTAACGCACGAAAAAATTACATATAATAAAAAAAATTCACAAAAGAAAGGCTTTAATAGGAATTAAAATTTGTTATAGTAGAAAATGAAGGGCAAAATAGGAATTATAAAAAAACTATAAAAATCACAACAAATGAATAATGTTGCACCAAATTTGGTGCAACACAATTCATTGAACCGTAAATACATAAATTGATATTTCAACGACGCACTATCATAATGTCATTATTTGACATATAAACAAAAAATTTAAAAACCTAGAAATTATAATTTTGGTTTAAATGTACCCTCCTTGTTTTGTTACCTGACATCACAAGTTGGTGGTCAGAGCAAAGGGGTTTGAAAGCAAGATTGCCTTCCTTTCCGAATTGTAGGGTGTCTTAAACTTGTTGTGGTATGGATCATAGATCACGTCA
>CAIGRF010210003.1:17226-31871 GCA_903798235.1 Fraxinus ornus
TTTGGCCAAAGTAAAATCATATTTTAAATTGTTTTAGAATTTTGTAACAACATTAATTATGATATTTATTTAAATTAAAATGATCTTATCTAGATTAAAAGAACAAAAAAATATAATTAAGAAATAGTAAACATCGTGTAATTTGCTCATCCTTATGGCTATAAAATTTAAAGAAAAAATAAATAAATTCAACCAATAAAGATGTAATACTATAAATATATTTTAACAACATTGGATAAACTTCTTTTAAACAAACAAAAAAAAATACAATGTTTTAGAAAAAAAAACAGCAATTAATTAAAAGCCCAGCCCAAAACTAAAAACAGCCCAAGTCCAAGCCCAATACCCCTTCTTCTTCTTCTTTCTTCTGAGTTCTGCCCTACCCGTCTCTGGCCAGCAGTTTACAGATAAAAAAAAAAATTGATGCGCAGCAGCTCTTCCTTCCTTTCTTCCTTCCTTCTTCTTCTTCCTTGGCCGAGTCTAAGCAACATAGGTCCTGTTCACTTTCAATTTTTGAAACTTTAAATGAGGCGCACGCCTCATTTTTTTTTTGCCTCGGATGTAGAGGCGTGCGCCTCATTTTTTCCGCCTCACAGATTGGGCCTCGAGGCACAGCAGCTACGCCTCGCACTGAGGCGCGCCTCAACAACGTTTTTTAAAACCATGGGTATGGGAGGCAAAAAATTTTAAAATTTAATGTACGAATAAAATTTATTCTAAAATGCTCGCTCCATAGTCGCTGTTGAAACCGGTAGTGTCAATAATAAACAAATCAATTGATGAAAATGATCGCTCATATCACATGTTTGTTACTCTTTGAAAAGAAAGATAACAAAGTTCTTTATTTCTTGGAAGAATGTCGATCTTCTTCCATATTAAACCTAAAACCATAAATATCAAAATACTTCAATATCCTATAAATTCCTATCATTATATCATATGTAATGAGCACAAAGCTCTCATTTTCAAAATTTAACATGGCTAAATTCCCAAAGCTAACATTTCCTAAATAAATTCCTAAATCCTAAAGCTAACATTTCCCAAATTTCTGCCTTGATATAATTCTACAATTCCCATTATACATTACAATGTGCCAAAAAACTCTTAAGACTAAGAGACGTTTTAGCAAACTGGATTAAAGAAACACGGTTGAAAAGAGAGAAAACAAAATAACTTCCTAAGGCAAGCTAGCTGTATGGGCTGTAAGCTCCGATAAGATAAAATATAACCATCCTACTCAAAAATATATTGTTGCTTCTCTGTTCAAGACATGTATTACCCGAATTCAGAATTCCATTAATAGAATCTCATAATTTCGAGTAGGATTAAAACGTTATAACATTCATTTTATTAGTTTTTCTTCCTGTGACAGTGCAATTATTTGATCTTACAAATTAGTAAAAGAAAAAATTGCTTAAGTAGCTAGGCTGCACTATGTGTCTTGTCTGTTTTCTTACATATAAATGGAATCACTATTTGATTCTGCTTTCCTATTCTCTTTCAATTCCTTTCAAGTTGGCCAAATAAATATGCCTTTGAATGAACGCAACACTAAAATGTGTCAGATCATTGTGAGAAAATTTACAGTGACTTGAATGCCGCTATACTGCTTGCTAAGTGATTCAAATTGTGAGAAAATTTACAGTTAATGTGTCCACTGTCCAGTGTCCTTAATATTAATCTGCCCTTAACATTTCCATCCTTCTCCTTCATTTCATATGCCTCTGCGAGTCACTCTGCCTTATTTAGCCTTAATCAAATGGATTTACCAAATTACCTAGCAATCAGTAGGTCTAATCTAAATAATGCATAATACACTTGAAATTTCATTCACACGATCACACCCATGGATTTAACGATTTTTTTTGTACTTGAAGAGTGAAGGGCCGGCTGAAGACGGTTGGCGGACGGCGGTAGTCTCCAGGGACAGTGAAATACTGAAACAGTGCTGAAGGTTCGGCGGATGGCGATCGTCTCCACTCTCCAGGGGCATGTGAAATGTTGAAGCCTGAAGGTGAAACCGTGAAAAGATATGGGTGAAAGGGTTTGGGAATTAATTATTTCAATTGGTTTTCAGATGTGCTACAACCAATTGAATTTGATGGTCACAACAGTGGGCTTGAACTGTTGAACAACAATGGGCTACAACCAATTCCCCTCTATTTTTAATGC
The DNA here is from genome assembly GCA_903798235.1 of Fraxinus ornus. Classification (NCBI taxonomy): domain Eukaryota; kingdom Viridiplantae; phylum Streptophyta; class Magnoliopsida; order Lamiales; family Oleaceae; genus Fraxinus; species Fraxinus ornus. The sequence continues at coordinate 19,399 of CAIGRF010210003.1, forward strand.
ATCCGAGTTTGGACAACCGTGGCTACATCTTAGTGTAGCCCACTGCCAAATCCGCCCATATTTCAGCTAAAGAGATCAGAGAATAGTCGAACAGAGAGCCGAAAGTGTTGGGGCTTCAATCGTTTGATTCAGAACCAAATTTTGACAGTGGGCTGGGCTGACTTTGTTCAAATCTTTAGAATATTTGGGCCTCATTAGCACCATCACTTTTGGGCTGGGTGTCCTTGAGCCCACGCCCAATGCTATATTCCTTGAAATCGTCTTGAATATTTTTATTTACCTTTTATATTTATATTTTTTTATTTGAATAAAAAATAGTAGTAAAAACAATTTACTATTTAAATAAGGTGAAAAATGAGAATATTTTAACCTCTGTCCCGCTTTTCGAAAATTCCTGACAAAATAGGGTTGAAGAGAGTTGTCATTACTATTAACGCTACTCCCCTTGTCATTAAAATTTAATGATGAAAATGTGTCACAAATGCCTCGTTAATCATCAATAAACCTTTGTTGTACTAAATTAACTTCTTCTCCTCACATTAATATTAGTCACACGTGCTCTACATTTGAAGTTCAAGATATCTGGAATTATGCGTAGTTGGAAAGAAGCAGCGCAAGATGAAATCTCGACTTTTTCATTATTACTTGACTAAACTCGGATGAAGTTAGAGAATCGAATGTTGAAGGAAAAATCAATCAAAGAAAATATAGTTTCTTTCTTTTCTTTTCTTTTTTTCTAATTGGGTGAAGGGGCTAATTTTCAAGTGAGAATGTGTCATTCTCTGAATCGTTCCACGTTATTGCCTCTCACATTTACGACGATCCAAATTAAAGTACCATCCACAAGAAAATGGAAATAATGTAAACAAACCTTCAAACCCCCCTAATCAAAAGAAAATTGTTATAGAAGAGGGAGAAGTAGAAAAAGATAGAGAAAATTCCCATGCCTGAAAAAGGAATCCAAATTCAAATATTACTAGAGAAAAAATACACTGTTGTGAATTTCTTGAGGATCAAATTGTCAATAAACCAAATTCTAAAACCCCGTTCTCGTAGTCTCACTCTCACTCCCTTCCAAAACCCAGCCAGATAAGGAACCAAACCTCGTTCCTCATTTCAATAGAAAGAGAAATCCCCATTCACCTACTGAACAATCTATTCCCTCTGAAATTTGGCTGCAAAAATGGCAAACCTAAGAACAGCAATGGATGCTGCATTTTGGGACCTAAACATATCAACCCCTCAAGCTCTTGATGGCATTTCAAGAGCAGTTCCTGGGGAGCCCATACCGTTGGATGGTGCCAGGGCTAGTAAAGCCCTAAGAATCCAACAGCTATCTTTACTTGGAAATGGGTTTCCTCTGGGGATTATTCCATCTTATTCCCCCTCCGCCAATCATAAAGAATTGGGATCTTTTGCCCTCCAGTCTCTTCTGGGCAAGGCCGCCTTCCACAACTGGTAAAACTCTTAATACAGAGCACATTTTCATATTTTTCTAGTGCATATATGTCTAAATATTAGCTATTTTGTTGTAATTGTTTTTTGGGATATTGGGCAGTGAAAAACTGTTAACAAAGATTAAAGATTAGTATAATTGTACATCCTGTCGTGTGTCCGTATGTGCCCGTGTGGAGGGCTTGGAGCTGCAACTTTTATAGAAAAATTGTGGAATTGAGCTTTCTATATGTAGATTGCGAGGAAGAAAAAAATGTATATGCATTCGTCATCGTCTTTAATCGAGATCTTTAGTTTTGAGTGCTTCTCTAATGTGCAGTTGTCATCATCTTTGATGCTTTCATTTGTTGCCAGGACGTACTGGAAAATTACAATGGTGTATGTAAAAATTTCTTACTTACATCTTTGTGCATATATTTGTGTACATGTATATCTAAGTAAAGATATTCAAGAAATGATAACCAGAAGCCTATTTTTTACACAGTTCAGTGAATTAGAAGGGTCTTCATATACATATTTATAACATGATGTTATATAGTGATGCCTACATGTTTTTGTATTATGTTTGTGTATCACGACATCCAATGTCTCCATTATGAACTTCGATCGACGACAGAGTTTTATGAAAATAAACTGATATTTTGGTCCGAAAGAATGTGAGGATTCTTGTACTGAAGCTTATTGATCATTCAAGTTTGTCATTCATGACATAACTCTATGATTCCTTTATTTCGAACCCCAGCAGTACATGCCATCAGACACATCATAACTTTTTGACTTATCGAAGATAACATTCCGTAGTTCTTCATGGAAAACATGTTTAGGTTGTTTATTTTCCCAGTTATGCAACTAATGCATACAGAAGCTTTTGTTAAATCTATTACTGCTTCAATTCTACATAATAGAGTATTCTGTTTTCATTTTATGACATTACAAAAGTCTTCATAAAGAGATTTTTCGTATTTGTTGAATCTTTCCGGAGGTCAATATCCCCTGGGGAAAGAAACAACCTCAGAGCAATTTTCTGGGGTTCCTTTTTTACATAAACCTTTGCTAAGACACATTTTCTCTTTATTTTCCAAATTTGTTGAATTACAAACTGTCATGTATATATTAGTTTGATATCTGCTATAATTTTTCCTATGCTAATACTTTTTGCTCAGCTATGTAAAAAACAAATGCATCTCACCTTCCATTTCTATATACAAAAGTTAATGTACTAATCCATGAGTTTGGTGGCCTTTCATTGCGTAGGTGGCTTGGATTAATTGGACAATTTCGTCCAAAGAAGTTAATATCTTCCATCAGTGCGGAGATACGTGGTGCAGATGAATGGGAGCTGCCTTTAGTTAAAGATGTAGCAAAGCATTTCCTAGACAAATCACTTTATGCACTTGGCCTATGCTCACAAATATCGTTAACATCATCATCATCCTTACTGTTGAGCACTGAAAAGCATGGTGAGAGGAAGGGCCGCCGCACCAGAGCCATACTCCTACACAAGGCAAGATCTTGACTGCTAATTTCTTCTAGTCATTTCGTAATGGGGGAAACTAAATCCAAACTTTTGAAGGAACCTTATCTAGAAAAAGATATTAAACTAAACACAAGTGAACTAACACAAAAATAGTGGCAAAACTAAGACTAGCTGTTGCTTTCAAGTATGAAAGCATTGCTACAACTATTGTCATTAAACTAGTCTTATTACTTTCCCTTCCTTCAGAGTTGATTCTTATGTGAAGCATATAAATAAATTTAGGCACATTCCTTTCCTATGAACTTAGCATTCAGTTGCTGTTGTCACTATGAGAGGTAAAAATGTAAGCATTTATGCTTCTCTCATTTTCATGAGAGTAGCTTGTTTTGCAACCTACTTAAAAAATAAAACGTTAATGAGAGTTTTTAATTTTGCTCTAAACCTTTTTTCTTTATTTGCAGTTTCCTGATCATGATATTACTTTGGAAGCTGCATCGCCTGAGTTGTTCATAGACCATAAAGGAAAATATTGGGAAGTTCCTGAATCTGTATCCTTAGACTGTTCATCCCTTGTTTCTGAATCTGGATTGAGATATCGTTTTGGCATCCATAGAAATAATGGCCCTCCTCATGCTGTTGATTCCTCTGATATCAAGACACCGCTTACTTTATTGCCTGGGGTGTGTGTCAAAGCTGCCTTTTCTTATGAAAAGAACAAAGACTTGTGGAGGCAAAAGGAAAAAAAAGAGGATATCATAATAGAGACAGACCAAGGCCGATTTTGGCGACCTTCATATGATATTCGTCTTAGAGAGCCTCATGCGGCGGTATCTGGAATTATAGGTAATTTGGATGTTTCTCAGAATTCTTTGATTGGTAATTCTATCTTTTTTTGCATGCGTTTTATATTTAATATCTCAGTATGAATACAATTTAGTTTGCTTTGTATGTTGAATTTGCAAGGTGTCGTGTCCAACGCTGCTATCTTGCCTTCTAACATCGGGAATATTACATTGCTGTTGTTGGATGTTCTTATTATCTGAGTCATCCTTTAGTTTAGATATTTTGGGGGAATGGCCTGTGATCTACTTATACAATTTGGGTAACTGGTTCATTTTAGAAACAAGAATTGATCAATGTTGAGAAGATGTTGGGGTTTTCATATGAGCTGTGTCAATAGTAGATGAATTTTGAGCCTGTTTATACTTTCCTTAGGATATTTGAAATGATCCTACACTGGCTTCTGAATTTTCACAAAATTATTTCCTAGATGTGCCCTTGGATTATTGTTTTAAGAATATATATATTTTTGCTCAAAGTTCAATTATCTGAAACTATAAGGCTTTTTTGAATGGTGATGATTGAATATCCTGCAGGTATCTTTTATCTATTGTTTGTTTGGATTGTAATTTCTGGGCACACATTTTCCTACTACTTGGTCGTCTTGTGATGATTTTTTCTATTTTTATCATGTTATATTTTGTTGCCCCTTTTTACGTATCTAGGGGGTACTTGTGCGGCATGGTTTGGAGGTGGAAAACATTTGCCTGCTGTTGAGTCAATGGAAGGCGCGAATAGCATTTCTTCAGATGCTAACAGTAGAAGTCGTTTTGGGGTCGATTTATTTGGCTCAGCTTGCTATACTTATCAACATGGAAAATTCAGAGAGCTGTTTGGAGACCTCACCAGGATAGATGCTCGCCTGGATATTTCTTCAGCTTCAACTTTAGCCAAAAAAGTTTCCAACCTTTTCCGCAGTGCATCAAATAATGGTGCACCAAATTTACTGTCTTCTGTTGGACTTAATTTGATATTTCAGCAGCAGGTGAGCTATATTTTTCTGCATTCTTCTATTATAACATTTGGATGCCCATAAGACTATTAGAAACTCATATTAGAGAGTTGGTACTGTTTTTCAGTTCTATCGATCAAATGGGGAGGAGAGGTTGGTTTTACAAAATCGACCATATTGTAGAAAATTGTTAATTGATGGGATAAAATATGAATGTGGAAAATTGTTTTTCCTTTACTTCTACTTGGAAGAGTAAAACTAGACAAAGTAGCCGTCTAGCCGACACCAGTGTAAAATAGATGATGCTGTATTCTCTGGGATAAAATAAGTCACGGGTTGTTTAAAAATTTTCAGGTTGCTGGCCCCATTGTTTTTCGAGTAGATTCCAAGTTTTCGCTCGATTCATCATCCGGGAGGCGTGGCCCACAACTGGAAGATCTGGTATACAGCTTGAATTACTCTTTAAGGCTCCTACGGTCTGGGAAGGTAGTGGCATGGTATTCTCCGAAGAGGAAAGAAGGGATGATTGAGCTACGACTGTTTGAATTCTAACTCTTGCCTCTAAATCTTTACGTAGTTTAGGGCAGTTTTAGATTTTAAACACCATCCATGTCTACTGTCTCATGGTGGGAAACTTATTCTGGCTAGTGTCTCACTTCGATTTGCGTTTGGATAATTCAACAATGCTGTGTTAAGATGGCATTTAGATATAAAACTCCGATTTTTTTCTTTTCTGCAACCTTTTGAGGTAAATGAAAACTTCCACATTGGGTGGTGGTCGATATTTACATGCATTTTTCGATCGTGGTTTATTTTTCCTTTGCAATTTACAAAACCTCTCGGCATTATCATTCAACATAAAAGTTGGAGCAACACTACACATACAGATACACACAAGGTGGGGTGGGTAGGTAATTTTTTCTTACTTTTTTATTGAGCGGGACTCGCGCTCATGTGAGAGGGTGCAAAGCTTCGGTAAATTATTTTGTCTGTACAAATGGAAATTTCCTAAAAGTTGTGGCAGTTAGCTGTTTAAAATTGAGCATATCAAATATGCTTTGACAACTCTGTATTAAGACGCTTTATTGTACTAGTCTTGTAAAGATAAATAATTTAGGAAATTTTTCTTTTTATTAAAATTGGCTTTTCTTACTTGAGCAAATTGATGAACCAAAACTCTTAATTTACCAGACATCAGAAGCATAGAATATTGTGAGCTAAAAACTCTAATATTTTGAAGTAATCCATCTACACTTTTTTTCTTTTTAAGAGACCTAGTCCATATGATTCTCCATAAAAAAAATAATAAAAATAAATAAATAAAGGTAATGTATAGGACTTTGTATGTTTTAAAGAGGAGTCCTATTCTATTTCTATTGGCTAAAAATGGGTTTTGCTTAACCTGGAATTTGATGCTCATGGTTTTAAAAAACGAATTAGACAATATGACGTGATAACATTTTGGTAAATTTATCGATTTAATTACGTTTTAAAATGACGAGTGACAGAGTGATATAGTAATTCAGAGAGGTTTTTAAAGTTCAATGATGATTGAAAAATATTTTAGAAAGTTTAGTAGTATCTTGGAGAGGTTCTAGAATTCAATGGCATTTGGAATACATTTGAGAAAGTTTAGTGGCCATTGAAATATTTCAACTTTAGTAAGGTCTTGATCTAGGGGTGACAATTGAGTCAAGCCAGTGGACTAGCTCATGAAAAATTGGAGTGCTAGTGGACTTGAGCCTCCCTTCTAATTGGAGAACCGACTTGCGAGCTCGATTGAAGAGCTGCCCACGAGCTGGAAAAAATCTCTAAAATTTATCTGTAGAAAAATGCTCACGATCTGAGTCAAGCTCAACTTATGGAAAATGAGAAAACGCAGGCACGAGTTGGCTTAACTCGACTTATTGTCACCTTTAGCTCAGTCAAATGAATGGCCTAAAACCTTGTTCACGAGCCATTTCTTTATTTTTGTTTTACTTCTCAGTTACAATTTGAATTTAATTCTCATCCCCTGAATTCAATTTGTGACTTATTTAGTATTTACATAATAATATTAACTGAAATGATTGTGGTGGACATAAGAACAAACTCTTTTTATTGTAGTCCCCATGTTGCATAAAATTATTTATTCAATAAAAGATTTTTCTTAGTATTTTGATTATGGTCGAACTCGGAAGTGAAATATTGAACACCTTTTAGGCTTTGGCTGCGAAAGGAAAATAATTTCTAGAACACTCCCAAATAAATTAGCACACTGTAGTCTGTACACAAGCCCCTCTCTACCTCCCTCACTCTCTGACTTGCGAGCCGAGCCATCATTCCGTAATCACTATGATTCGCCGCGCCTCCACCGGCCTACTCTCCCGCTCCATCGTCGCCGGAGCCCAACATCGATACTTCTCCCCTACCGAATTACCGGCGGCGAACGAGCTATTCATGATGGCCTGGAAGAGAATAATGCCAAATTTGGACCCACCCAATACTCCCTTGGCTCTCATGTGGCTGCGGCCGGCGGACATTGCTTCGAAGCTCACCGTCAACTTGGTTTCTCCATACTCGGAATTCTCCAACAGAGAGGTCAGATTCATGCTTAAACTTATACCGTCAATAAACAATTAAACAGCCCCATTTAATTTATTCTGAGAATTTTCCGCTTTCTAATTTCTTGTTCGGTCAGAATATTATCTTATTCGTGTTTGGATTGTTATAGTTGCTCTTATGTTATCTGGGTTTTATTTTGTTACTCGCGGAATATGATTCTATTAGAGAATAGCCCTGCTCTGTTTGTGTTTACTTTTTCAAGTTGTGTTGAAATTTTCGATTATTTGTAGGCGATTAATATTATCGAAAAGTTTCTTACTTCTTCAAAAAAATCTAAAATAAAAAACTGTGCTTGGATTGGGTTATTTGCAACTGCATTTCCTAATCACTGGTAACTTTTACACTTGTATCATCGTCTTTTTTCAACCATGAGGGATGAGGGGTAGTTCAATTGATCAGGCTTTGGATTTGCTCCCAATGGTCACCAGTTCGAATCCCCTCAGCCAGAGTAATCGGCTGTAAACTTCAGGGCCGTGGAATTAGTCGAGGTGCGCGCAAGCTGCCCGAACATCCACGGTTATCAAAAAAATAAAAAAAATCATCGTCTTTTTTCTTAGCATTTAACTCCTTGACCATCAACTTTCCATTTTTTAGCTGTTTGGTCCGCATAATTTGTATAAAAGGAAATTTTGGCCTCAAGTTTAATCGAGTGAAGCATAATTTGTATAAAAGGAAATTTTGGCCTCAAGTTTAATCGAGTGAAATATACGTATAGAAGGAAGTGAAAAACAGAAAAAAAAAAAAATTACCCCAACCCTGAAAGCAGCCTCCCCACCCAGGCAGCTCGTAGGAAGTGTATGTTAGTGGTTGAAGCTGCCAGGTTCTTGTTATTTTTTTTCACAAGAACTTTGATGTTTAGTTGGATCTCCAGATGTCAAGTCATTGAAGTAACCTTAGCCCAATAAGCTTGACGTTATATTGAAAAATANATTGGACCATGATATACATTAAGCTCTTGTTTGAGCCCCATTTTTGTAAGAAAAAGTATTTTGGAATGGTGATTTTTGGAGAATGTGTGGTTAAAAAATATGGAAGATTTTTGGGATTAAGTATAAAATTATTTTATGGGAGAATGAGTGATTGAAAATGAGTTTTGGGAAAATGGGGCTCAAATAGGGGCAAAATAATCCTGACAAACAGAACTAATAAAATTTGAAGACACATTATAGCTAACGAATTTCACCTTATAATTTCAGGGAAAATCGTGACAAATTAACAAAGAGTAACATTAAATTGGGTGTCCCCAAGATGCTTGCTGCAAAAGGTGTTTCAAGAAATCTCCTCTGAGAAAATATCTAATAAGATTTAAGCATGTGTGTCAGTATGCAAAACATTACGGAAATAAAATAGGAATACTTCAAATTACGTTAGCATTCAACATGTTTGGAGCATTTTGTGAAACAGACAATTGTTGTTTCAGGTGTTTTCCTTCAGGAATACAAATGTGATTATAGCAGCGTTCTTTCTAGGATTACAACATACCAATTTAAGATAGAAAATATAAATATTGTAGTTGATCACAAAGAACAATCACCAGAATGTTGTACAATAATGGTTCACTAACTGGTCACATACTTCTAATGCAGTAGATGCCGTAGTCTACTGCTCAAAAAATATGCCAAACTTCTGTTATACGTTTACAGTGTCGTAATAGCAGTGTAGCAATTTCATATAGTAAAATGAGATATATGATATATGCTCTATTGTGGGAAAATGTAAACTGTATATTGATTGAAAATGATACAAGGTGTAATACATTTATATGATTCAGTAAGCACTAATCTAGGTAAATCAAATCGGAACTAATGTAGGAAAATAAAAAATAACAGCCTATCTAAATCCCTTAAAATTAGGAATTATGTGCTATAATATATAGTCATATAATAAAGCTTTTCCTAATTGCTCATATCATGGAAATCTCCCAGCACCCTTCAAGCTGGAGTATAAATATTCTCCATTCCCAGCTTACAAATGATTTTTGGAAGGCTGAGCTTGGTAATTCTTTTGTTAAAATGTCTACAAGCTGATCACCTGTTCCCACATATGGAGTACAAATCAAACCGTTGTCCAATTTTTCTTTTATAAAGCGACGACAACCTCTACGTGCTTTGTTCAATCACATTGTACTGAATTATATGCAATTTTGATCGCACTTATTATCGCAGTAGAGCCTCATGGTAGCAACCATTTAACTTTAAGATCATCAAGAATAATCTTAAGCCGTAATAATTTGCAAATACCAAAGAGCTAGTCCTCGAAATTCTGCCTTGACACTTGATCTAGTTATGACTTGTTGTTTCTTGCTTCGCTAAGTCACTAAATTACCTACAAGAAATGTGCAATACCCTGATGTTGATCTCATATTCGCAATGGACCCTATATAGTCAGTGTCGGTTTAGGTTTCTAGTCTCAATTCTGAGGCCTTTTTTGTACAACAAACCTTTATTTGAAGTCTCATTGAGATAATAAAGGATTCGAAAAATTGCTTGAAGGTGAGTATCCATGGGATTGTGCATAAATTGACTTACCACACAGCACATGCGATGTCTGGTCTAGTATGCGATAAGCAAATAAGCTTGCCTACCACCCCCTATCATCCAACACTTTGATACATGCCTTTATCCACCCCCTATCACCCAACACTTTTCCCAACTTGTGATTCGGTGTTATAGGATTGGTTTGCACCTAAGTTTCCCAGCTTCAATGAGGAGGTATGGTACATATTTTTGTTGTGAGATAAAGATGCCTTTCTTTGAATGTGCTTCAATCCCAAGAAATACTTCAATCTTCCAATTCCTTTATTTCAAATTCCTTGGCTAAACTTTGTTGAAGTATCTCCTTTTCCTCTGAATAATTGCGAGTTACTACTATGTCATCTACGTAAACCAACAAAGTTGTCTCCTTTGAGGCTTGAGTGTTTGATGAACAATGTGTAACTCCCTCTATTTATATTTCATTGCCAAAATTACTTTAACAAATCTCCCAAACCATGTCCTTTTGGGATTGCTTAAAACTATACAATGCTTTCTTCAGTTACAAACTTTTCCTTCGCTAGAGACTGCATCAAAGCCTAAGGGAACCTCCATAAAGATCTCCTCATCCAAACCTCCATACAAGAAAGCATTCTCTACGTCGAACTTTTGCAATTTCCTTTCAAAGTTAGCAGCCAAAGATAACAACAATCTCAGTGTTCATTTTTTCGACTGGGAAAAAGGTTTCTTGGTAATCAATACCATATGTTTTGAGTATATCCCTAAGCCACCAACTTCGCTTTATATTGTTTTAATGATTCATTGGTTTTGTATTTAATTGTAAACACCCATTTACAACCCACGGTTTTCTTCCCTCTGGGTAACTCTACTATTTCCCATGTTCCATTTTTTCTCAAAGGCTTCCATTTAAACTTTCATGGCTTTTCTCCTCTCATTGCTAAGTGCCTCAGTCAAGGTTTGTGGAATTGGTACAGTATGCAGGTGAATGATGAAAGTTTTATAAAATTGTGACAATTTATCAAAGACATGAAGTGTGAAAGTGGGTGTTGGATACATTCCTTGTGGCCTTTCTAAGAGCATGGGCAAGTGAATGTATGTTTCTTTTTCGTATAAAGTTACACGAAAGGTGGTTTTATTCCCGGCCTTGATTTTATCCATGCATTGGAATGTCTATAGTAGCTTTCCTCTTCGAGGAAACTTGCAGCGGTGCATTGGCAATAAGTTCAAGGTTTGATCTTTGAAGGGTAATTGGTTCAGTTTCAGGATTTTTTTTTTCATTTTCAGCAGCCTGTGTTTTCATTTTCGGCAGGAGTTTCATCTAATGTCTTAGGTGCTTTATCAAGTCTAATGGAAGAGAACAGAAGGTCTGAAAATTCACTTATAGTGAGTGAAGAAGGATCCTCCTTATCTTCACTAGATAAGTACTCCCTCTAAGATTAAGAGCTGAAAAATGGTTCTCTTTTTTCTACGAAAGTAACATCCATAGAGACAAAATACCTCTTTGTAGGAGGATAGTAGGACTTGTATCCCTTGTGTAGGTGAATATCCGACAAAGACACACCTTAAAAGCTATAGGATCCCATTTCCCTTTGTTTTGTGAATGAATATGTACGAACGACACACCCAAAAGTTTAAGGGCTCATGGGAAGCGTGATGATCTGGGAAGAATTTAGTAGAATTCCATGGGACTTTTCGATCCTAAAACTCTAAATGGTACTCGATTTATGATATGGGCTGCATTTAAAATGGCCTCCCCCTAAATGACTTTGGCGCATGTTTTTGGAATAATAGTGCTCCTGTAACATTGAAAATATGACAATTTTTTCCTTTCAACTACTCCATTTTTGTTGGGATGTGACAACACAAGATGATTCGTGAATAATTCTTTCCTTTTTAAAGAATGATGAAAATACTTGATTAAAGAACTCTCTCCCATTGTCAGTCCTCAATCTTTTTAAACACACCCTGAATTGATTTTTTACCATGGAATAATAAATGGGGAATACAGTACTCACATAATTTTATTTATTTATTTTTTTTTTTTAAGAGGAAGATCCATGTCACTTGTGTACAATCATCAATGTAAGGGACGAACCATCTAGCTCCTGAGACGTTGGCAATTCTTGAAGGTCCCCAAATATCACTATACACCAAGACTAATGGAGAAGATTTTCTTGTATTAATGGAAATTTAAATCAAGTGACTGAAATAACATAGGAAACATGATCTTAAGAACACTAAATGAAAGGATGTCCAAGATGGAAATGGTGGAGCCAGACTTGATCTTTATTGGATAAGTTGGTCTCGGTCAAAAAGGATAATGGAGACGTGTCTTATTGCTAATGCTGCCACTTGCTTCTTCAAGATAGTGAAGTCCATTTTGTTCCTTAGCACACCGAATCTTCCTCTCATAGCCAGGTCCTGAAACACACAGGAAGTTGGAAAACATGTTATGATACAGTTTTTAGATCATTCCGTAACTCCTTGATTGATACAAGATTAGTATACAATTTTGGCACATGTAGCATATCATTTAAAACTAAGGATGTAGAAAGGTAGATTTTTCCTTGGCCTGCAATAGTAACCCATGAACATCCGCAATGGAAATCTTTTATTGCTTGGGCGGTGGCTGTAGGACAAAAAGTGGCACGAG
>CAIGRF010210003.1:52853-75940 GCA_903798235.1 Fraxinus ornus
AGTATGAAATTTTGTATGAAAGAAAATTGGAAAAACCTCCCTTGAGGTTTATGATAATTACGGAGGCCTCCCCACTGTTTTCATAAATTTCAGAATCCTCCCCTCGTAGTATATATTTTTCATTTTACCATTCTCTCCTTATGCTATCTAGAGTATTATATTTGTTTTCATAATTTTAATTTAGACAAAATAAACTACTTTATTTTAATGTGTTTTATTCATCTTAATCATATTATTGTGAATATTGATTTCTCATTATAAACAATTAAACATGAAAAAAAATTAAAATCGATCTAAAGTTTTTACTGGAAAAATGAACTAAAAAAAATTTAAGCTATAAACTTCCGATGTTAAATTTGTTTATATATTTAATGTTATGATAATATTATTTAATTTTTAAATAGTAATATAGTAAAAGGGTCAAGAGTATAAAAGTAATAAAATTAGAGAAAATGCTATTAAATCAAGCAATGTAAACGAATTTTCAACTAGGATTATTAAGCCCCTGTTTGAGGCAAATTATTTGTTTTATTAAAATGTAATTTCTAGCCGTTGGACACACAACTAGGCCCCACACAAGAGATAAAAAGTCAACAAATTCAGTTGGATGTGATGGTCAACGGTAAAAATTTTCATTCTTTTGTTTAAATAATTTGCCTCAAACAGGGGCTAAATTATTCTGTATCCTTTATGTAAGGTGACATATTGTTAATTACATGTCAACATATTTGAAAAAATAAAAAAAATAAAAAATCACAATTTATAATTCCAACAAAATATAATTTTTCGAGACACTTACATTATTATTTTTTTTTTAGCGCGTTGCAATATGTTTTTCTTTGACAATCTAAATTTTTCGAGAGAAGGACAATATTTCTGAGACAAAGTAAATTAATGTTCAAACTCTCAATAGTTGTCTTCGAAGTTTAATCAAAGACTTCAATTTGGCATGTATATATATGTACCACCTCAATACAATTCTATGTGTACATGAATCATAACAAATGCTTAGATCCATCTTCTTACTCAAAGTTTACTGGAAAATAATTAGAGTATCAAAATTCAATAAACCATTCAACAAATGAATGAATTTACATGTCAATCAATTAAATAAAAATTAAGAAGGGTACCATTAGAATAATCTAAACTCCTGTTTGATTGAGATTAAAATAAAATTTTTAGTAGATTTTAATAAAAGTTAATGAAATGTGTAGTTGAAAAGTTGTGAGTCAGATTTTAGTTTCTACCAAATAAAGGCTAAGTATAGAAAAAATTTAACTTATTTTTCTTCCTTAGTCGACGTATATTGTCATCCATATTTTAAAATTACTTATTCTCTTGTATTTTTGTAGCCACAAGAGGATGATACAAATCAACGGGCTTTTGCTATTATTGCATAAATGGGCCATCATTTGATGGGCTTAGACAAAATGCAGTTCAGTTCAGTCTAATGGATTGACCCAAATCCAAAAGCCCATTATTAATGGACCGGTAACCATTTCACCGTCTTTCCGATACACATTTCAAACGTTAATTTTCCCTTCTATTCTTTTGACGGGAATGTGCCAGTAGCACAAGCTAAAACCCTCTTCAGACGCCGTTGTCGGAAGCCACATCAACGACGAAAACCCCGGTGAACTCTCCGGATGTCTGTCACTGTGCGCCGGCTTCACATCACTCTCAAGGTCTGTAGCTCTTTCTCACTCTGCGCTTTTATCTCAACTTCACAAAACCAACTTCTGCATTCTCTCTCTGTTCCAAAACAGACCCTAGAAACTTCCGAGTTTAATCAATCTTCTTACCTCAGCAGCTCAAATCCTCTTTCTTTTGATTCCAAATTTGATTTTCTTGAACAATTTTCGCCCTTCAAGAATTTTTTTAACGCTTCAAGCACTCTGGTTAATTCGAATGAGAGGCGTAAAATTGCTTTTGGAATAGCAAAAATGATCAAACACGAAAAGGGTTATCTCTTACAGAAACTGGCCAATAATTTCTGCCCTTATATGCTTGTAGAAATCATGAAAATTCTTGAAGAACGGCAGGTGGCGTTTGCGTTTTTCAAATTTGTATTTAAAGATAATTTGGAAAGTGTGATCTGGAAAAGTTGCATTGCTGCACATTTGTTAGCAGCTGAGGACTTGAGGTTTCTAGCACAAGACGTGCTTACATGGGTGATTAGGAGAACGGGGGAGGATAGGAGTAATGAGGTGGTGGAGTTCATGTGGAGAGAACATTCTAAGTATGAGTCAGATTTTTCCGTTCTTAATTCATTAATGCGTTCGTTAACAAATGCAGAGATGGGATCACAAGCAGTAGATGTATTGGGGAGGATGAGGAAGACTGGTAGCAGGCCAAGTTTATCAGCCATTTTCTCTCTTTTAAAGCTGTTGCTAAGGGTTGGTGATTATGGAAGTGTCTGGAAGCTGTTCAGGGATATGGTTAAAAGAGGACCCCGTCCTTCAGTGTTTATTTATAATGTCATGATCCTCGGTTTCTGTAGAAGAGGATGTCTTAGTATTGGAGAAAGTTTGTTGCATGTAATGAAGAAATTTAGATGTGAACCAGATGTTTATACATATAACATTTTGATCAATGCATATTGTGTTAGGGGGTGGACTTCAGATGCTCTAAATTGGGTGCGGATGATGGTTGAAAGTGGTTGCAAGCCAAGTACTGTTACATTTGGGACGGTTATCAGTGCCTTCTGCAAGGACGGTAACATTGTGGAAGCAAGAAATATCTTCGACGGAATGCAAGAGATGGGCGTGTTGCCCAACACCATATCGTACAATACTTTGATGAATGGCTATGTCAAGGCGAGAGAAATCAATCAGGCAAATATGCTTTATGAAGAAATGAGAAGCAAGGGTGTGGCGCCTGATAGTATAACTTTTAACATTTTAGTTTCCGGGCATTATAAGTATGGAACGAAAGAGGATGGTGACAAAATCTTGAGGGATTTATCCTGTAATGAGTTGATTCCAGATTGTTCGCTGTCTGATATATCAATTTCAGGGTTATGTTGGTCTGGAAGATTAGAGGAAGCCTTGGAATTATTAGAAAATATGCTTGAGAAAGGGATACCTCTTAGTGTAGTTGCATTTAACTCCATTATTACTGCTTACAGTGAAGCAGGTTTAGAAGACAAAGTTTTTGAAGTTTACAACATAATGATAAAATTTGGTCTAACTCCTTCAGCTTCCACATGTACTTCACTGCTCATAGGTTTGTCTAAATTAGGGAGGCTCCAAGAAGCTATGGATCTCATGATTAAGATGATCGAGAAGGGTTATCCTATCAATAAAGTGGCCTTCACTGTTGTTCTAGATGGATACTTTAAGAAAGGGGACTTGGTGGGAGCTCAGATTGTATGGGAAGAGATGGAAAAAATTGGAATGGCTCCTGATGCTGTTGCTTTTTCTGCCTTCATTAATGGACTCTGTAAAGCTGGCTTTGTTGAAGAGGCATATGATGCATTTTTGAAAATGACTAGGAAAGGACTTGTCCCTAACAACTTTGCTTATAATTCTTTAATTTCTGGTTTTTGTAACTCTGGAAAATTAAATGAAGCGTTGAAGTTGGAGAGGGAGATGAGGCAGAGGGGTCTGCTCCCAGATGTTTGCACCATTAACATTATCATCAATGGGTTCTGCAAACAGGGAAGAATGAAGTCGGCTACGGATACTTACATGGAAATGCATAAACATGGTTTAGCAGCAGATATTGTGACTTACAACACTTTGATTAGCGGATATTGCAAGGCATTTGACCTGATAAATGTAGACAATTTTGTGAACAGAATGCACGCTAGTGGGTGGGACCCGGATATTACAACATATAACATACGACTTCATGGTCTCTGCAGTAGTCAGAGAATGAATCTAGCTGTTATGATGTTTGATGATCTTATTTCTACTGGCATGGTTCCGAATACAGTTACATACAACACTCTGATGAATGGCGTTTGTAATGACATACTTGACCGTGCAATGATTTTGGCTGCTAAATTGCTTAAGATGGGATTTGTTCCAAATACGGTTACAACCAACTTACTGCTGTCTAATCTAATCAAACAAGGGTTACCTCAGAGGGCTATGATGTGGGGGCAGAAGTTGAGTGAGATCTCCTTTGACTTTGATGAAGTAACATACAAGATACTGGACAGAGCTTATAATGATTCACAAGTAGATGCTGAATATGCTCAACAAATAACGGGAAAAAGTCTCTTCATAGACTTTCTCATGTACATAACCTATGACTATATACATAGAAATAGATTTAACCATAGCATGAGGTTTAATTCTCTTGAGTTGATTGATGGTGGATTCAATGTGCCTTTCAATGTGATCAACAGATAAATTTAATCTGAACAGGAATAAGACACAAGACTTGCGAGAAATTGTTATGTGGATCAGGAATGTGAGTATATGGATTCCTGGATGTGTCTTCCATAGGTTTTGGAACGACGAGGTGGGAATTTATCTTTCAAGGAGGCTCCAGGCAGAACCATGATTGAATTTAAAAATCGAAGTGAAAAGGGAGTGTGTAACCATACTGGTATAAAAAATTTTGGAAGGTATTTTCCATTTTTGTATATTTTGTGCTGCAAATTTCTTGAAATTTATTGAATAATGACTTAACTTTCAACTGCAAAGCTGATTCAACTCCTGGATTTTCTATTAGGATAGCATAAATCGTTGCTTCACAACTATCATTGTTTTAGTTTTGGCTGCTACCATTATACACCTGTCTTGGTTTACGTCACACCGTATTTTAATTATTGACGAATGCAATTAGGCTGAGTTTTCTAAGATTGACTAATAATTAATTCTTATTGTAGATATTTCTTAATAAATTGATATGTGAAGAGTTGTTATCCCTAATTTGTGATTTGAATGTGGCTAAATAGTTTTGTAACAAATGTCTAGGTGTGGGTTGTTATAATTACTTAAGTTGAGATCCACTTTTAGGGTTTGATATTATAATTTTAAAATTTTTACACAACTACTGAGAATGGTTTCGAATCTAATAAACAGAATAAGCAAGAGAATGCTGTTAACTTTAAATGCATCAAAAGTAATTTATATTTGGGGAAAAGGAAAAGGGCCATTTTCTAGTGGTGGTGAATTTTTCTTGTCTTGAATCTCATTTCAGCTAGGCATCATCTGATCAGATTATGTTCAATTTGTAGTTAACCTAGCAAATCTTGTCATTCTAGTGCTTATCATCTGCCAAGTAGGGATATATCTCGTCAAATTTTGAGCGGAAGAGACACTGAGTTGCTGAAATAGGTCCAAAATATCCTTTTAAGTATTAATAAAGGCCTAGGTTTGGGTAAAAGTTCTGTTGAGTTAGTAAATGTGTTCTGTCATGTGATTTTTTATTTTTATTTTTCGATGGAGAAATAAATTTAGGAGAGATTTTTGCCACATGATCAAACACCTTGATTTAAAAGCTCATCACCGTCACTGTCTTTATATATTTTATTTATACATTTTTCCTAGATTTTATATTTAAAATTTTGACTAAATTTTTGTTTTGGTACAAGTGAAATTCCTCTGAATGATGAGTTCTTGAGTTTGGTAGTTATAGATTTTTGTGCTCAAGTGAGTTTACTTTCTTCTTAGTACCTCTTCTTGATTCTATTCAATTTTTTTTTATCATTCTGGAACCTGCCGAGTTTGATGAATGAGTAATAACTTTCTAATTGTTCGTTCTGTAAAATCTTACTGTTAGGCTGCTTGTTGGTTTTCTTGTAAGGAAGGTTTATTCACTTTTGCTTATTTCTTTCCTGAGCATAAAACTGCGAAAGCATGATTATTGTTCCTTCATGTATTTAGACTACAGATGCTCGTTTTGGGAATTTCTCCTGAACTGGATCAAGTAGGCAAAATATTCCCAATATCGAGCTATCGAAGTGATATTCACCCAGCAGAAGAAGCCTTATAATTGTAGGTCAGTATTTTTTCTCAAGATAATAAGATTTAATATTAACTATTTGCATCCTGCACGTGTTATGTAGTTTTTGTCTAGAAAATAATGAGATCACCCACAGATATTAGTATGAAATGTGCTTTTTATGTTGAGATGAAAAAGCTTGTACTAAGCGATTATTGTTCAAATCTTTTTCCATCAAATACTTTCTAAAAATTGTCCAGAAACTTTATAATTATTTAAAATAGGTATTTTCCTCTTCAACAATCATTTGTTTCTGAAACTCTTCCTGATATTCAAGAATGAAATATTAGTACATGAGTTCCTAGTCAACTTTTTGCAAATTGGTTGATAGGGTTTCTATTTCCTGGAGAATCAGTTGGGGTGATAAACAGATGTGCAAATAAGATTGACAAATTCAAACTCAATATCTGGAAGTTCTCATTGGGTATGCTCTTCTACACTAACCGTTTTAAGAACAAGTTTGTAATTTCCAGATGAATAATTAGCCTTTGAGTGAATTTTTTTTCGACTTACATTGCCTAATAATTCATGGCAATGTCTTAGGCTGTGCCAGATGATTCAACGAATGGTTAATGAAGATTATTGCAAGAAAATTGCAAACTAAAGTGGCAGCCATCTGCAAGACACAGTTTTTACAGAAAGTTGTTGCAGCTCAGTAGCCAATTACACAATAATTATTTAATGAGGTTAGATTTGGTGTAGGAAGTTGTGTATGCAATTTTACCCAAATTTGCTGCAGCTTATTTATTTATTTTTCATTTTTTCTGGATCAAAGTCTACTTTGAATTTGGTATGTCCACACTTCTTGATTAGAGTTCAAATTTGTTGTACATTTTCTTCTGGTTTGTTAATAAATCACTATAATAATAGTCTCTGGCTTGTGATCCAACCGAGACAAGAATTTTTGTTGTGATTCAATAACATCTGAAAATTCTAAATTAGAGGTTTTTTATTTTTTACATCTATTTTCTTGTTTCCTTTTTAAGTTTCAGGTACTTAACGTGTCCCATGAGACAATTAATGCCACACATCTGTGATATAAACTATAAACACTGGCTTACAGTATCCCAGCCGGCTCTGGCCTGGCGCGGGCATACTTTTTAGGCATGCTGGACCTAAACCATTATGGGCCTGGTACGGCCTGTACTGCATTTCATTGGGCCTACGGGTTTTACGATGTAGTGCACATTTTGACATCTCTACTTGTAGGTCCCGAAGTTACTGCTGTAGGTTGTAATAGACACTAGTCATGGTTATCAGGTTTATACTCAAATATATGCAACATAATCTGAATAAGATAAGAGAAATTGGAAGAGAGTGAAGTGCAGATGGTCAGGGCTATTTTTTGTTTTGCAGTGGCTTTTGTGTCATAGACAAGTACAAATCCCCCAAAATGAACTCCGAGAGCCATATGAAGAAATATATTCTTCTCCAATAAAATTTTCATTACAAGTAAAAGCTGAAGACTGCATACCCCGGATGTGTTTCATCATCAGAATGTCGATATTTCAATTGCATTTCTACTAATTGACTATTACATTTAGCACGATCATATAATCAAATTTATTGAATTCGGGTTACACTACTTGACGTGCACGTTAAGTACACCAAGCTGATCGATGACTTGAAAATCAGATTCGAAGTCCAAAATCGTGAATCTTCTACCAGCTCTGTTCAACATAATATTGTTAAGAAAACTGCTTGCTTATGTAACTTTGGTTCTCTGCATGAACATAAACCTTCTTCTACTAATACCCCCTACATTTTCACTTATTTTAGCCAAGTGTGCCATACGCCTTTTGGCCGATTCCGAGATTCTCGTATGTATCTCGTGCTTTTGTTCTAATGGTTTATCTTCAACGCACTCAAACTGGTTCGCAGATGGGCTTTCCACACCGGATTCCTGAACTATTTGCTTTAAAGTTTCCACCACTTCGCTCATCTTCGGTCGATTCTTTGCACTTTTTACCAAACAACTATTAGCCAATTTTGCAATTTTCCGAGCTACAGTGAGTGAATACTGACTTTCGAGTCTTGGATCCATTATCACGCCAAATTTCCTACTATCAGCAGGGTACTGCTTCACCCATTCTAAAAGTCTCTGTTCCAATCTTGGTCTATCTCTATCGAGCGAACGCCTACCTGTCAATATCTCGTACAATACAACGCCAAAACTCCATACATCACTCTTAGAAGTGAGATGACCTGTCTCAATGTAATCAGGGGCAGCATATCCATATGTACCAACAACCTAGTCACAGAAAAGAAAACAGACTACCAGTTATGTACAAATAATTATATAAACAAAATGAGTATTGTAAAGAAAACTTCATATCAATCTTAGCATGTCAAACAACTATACATCTCAAGCCCTTGGCATATCCAAATGCAAAAATATCTCGTTTTCGTCTTTGTAAATAAGTATAGAATAGGTCTGGACGTATAATCTCAAGTTAATGAAGTTCTTGAGGCGATTTCAGTCGTGGGATCATTATCTAATTTCAATCAGTGCAAGAGGGATCATTATCTAATTTCAATCAGCGCAAGTTTAAAATATTCGATGAAGTTCTCTACACAACATGCAAATGCGACGTGCTATCATACCGCAGTAGATACATGAGTATGTCCAGCTGTAGGGCCTTCCCGAGCAAGCCCGAAGTCGGAAAGCTTAGGCTTGAAATCCTCATCCAACAAAACATTGGATGACTTGAAATCTCGATATATAACCTAACCATTGATATAAACAACAGTAAGTTCCACATATTGCAAAACATACCTTATTTAAAGAACATACAGATTTCACGGTGCTCAGTAGATGAAGTAAACAATAAATGGCAAAGCCCTTTACTAGTTCATAAGTAGCATAAAAACATTTTCTACTTCAAGTATTGACTATTTTATCAGCAGAAAGAGTTTTATCTTAAGCTAATCGCATCTTCAATCAAGTTGAAGGGCAAATCCAACTCCTAAATGTGCTATTGGATTCTCGAAGAGCATGCATAAACAAATAGTTAAGCTACTAAACGTGGAATTAGTTTTAAGCTGATTAAGTTCTTGATACGACTCAAATCTTTAGTAACTGATAGTAACATTAACCGTTTTGCAGGGAAGAAATCTATATCCAACTGTATATTTTGTGTTAAGCAGGAAATAAATAGCTGAACGAACTGGCGGAAAACTGTGAAGATAAAACCTGGACTTCCAATTCCTCGTGCAGGTAAGCCAATCCCTGAGCTGCTCCTAGCACTATCAGCAATCTCCGATCCCAATTAAGAACTGGATAAGCCATGTCAAAAAGATGATCTTCCAAGCTTTTGTTTTCCATGTATTCATATACAAGTAGCCTTTGTATACCTCTCTCGCCATCTGTGGCACAATATCCAATAAGTTTGACAAGATTTGGATGCTCGACAACACCAAGAAATTGTACTTCTGCAACCCACTGCTTATGACCCTGAAAATGATTTCATAAATTAGGTCGAACCTCTTGCATTATCAATGCACAAATGTGAAGTTGTTTGAAATCATGTTGGTGATTCACATATAAATGCTTGAGATTTCTTTAATCCTGTACTACAGATGCTCAACCGGGCAAGCCTGAAGAGCCAAGATCAACACGACTTGCCTATTTGGCCAGACCATGACACAGTTTGGGGCATGAGTAGGCCAACACACCTTTTCATCTCTACACAGAAACTAAATCAAAGCACTGTACTTGAAGCATATTAGACAGACAGTTTCCATTACTTTGATCCCAACATCATAAGACAAATTTAAACACAATTATCATACCTGATTGCCATCTCTGTCGAGTTTCTTGATGGCAACCACAAAAGGGTCACCCTTTCCATCAACAGGTTTGATGGTTCCTTTATATACTGATCCGAACCCACCTTCACCAATCTTAAGCAATCTACTAAAATTATTAGTTGCCTGTCTCAGCTCAGAGAATGTGAAAACTCTCAGACTCTGAGCTTTTTCTTCATATAATTCCGGAATACTGCGCTGTGAAGTAGCTGAACAAGAAGATTTAGTCGCCCTTTCGGCTTCAGATACATTGGATTTGCTTGGATTCTTGAAAATTGGAGCTGATTTTTGTTCCCTAGGTCTATTTCTGTCCTTGAAGTAATAGAAACACCTCATTTTTCTTCTTCTCCAGATCGAAGGAGGGATTTCAATATTTAAATTATTTATTTATTTATTTCAGCTGTGCCATTGAAAACCTGTTGAATATACAGAAAGAATAGAGTAATAATCAAAACTCAAGAAAATTACAAGCTTCGGCAACTTTCTTAAATCAGAGTACATATACAGGGACAGTTTTCAGACTGAATTTCTCAGAAATAAAAGACTCCCAATTAAAATGATAAATAGCCAGAGACTAGTAAAGTAGCAGTTTTTATTTTTCCCCCCCTTCAAATTTAGGGCAGTCTACATAAATATTACAATATCTATTAAGATTTAACAAAATTTTATGCTAGCTCTTCACCTCTGCCTGGACAGTCTACGAAAAACAACCATGAAAAAGCAAATACCAGAATGTCTGAACATCAGTAAAAGGGATTAATGTAAAAGGGTAAAATATTAATCATATCTCCAAAAAAAATAAAAAACGCAGAATAAGGCATGCGAAAAACAAATCCAAGAAGATTCCCAGATACAAAAACTGCAAGAAAATGAAGAAGCAATGAAATAAAGTGGAGCCATACAATTAAATGAATGGAGCAACTATGATTAATCAATTTGAGCTGCAAATGCCAAATTGAATGCAGAATATAGAGAGATTAAGTAAAGAAAATGATGATAATAAATAAATGTGTAGTTGTACGTCACCTGTAAAAAGGATAATATTATAACTTTTTTCTGCATTTTCTTGTTGATTATGTTAAACCCATCGGACCATCTTTCATGGATTTCAACTTTCACCTGTAACACGGCTGAGATAATTAATGCATAATATTCTTCATCCTTTGCTTGTTAACTTCTGCAAAATAAATATCACATCGAAGGTTCTCTCTATTATACACAAAAAAATAAATAAATAAATATATATATATTGAAAGAGGTGGCTGTCCAATAGATCTTTCTGGGTAGGGTGGGACGTGGTGGGGTCCCACTTTGAAGAGTCTTTGGCTCTTTGCAGCTATACCTGGTACCTAGGATTTGTACTAATGAATCCAAGAAAGGTCACATGGTTCAATTGTCCAAAACAGGGGATAAAAACAGAAAAGAAAAAGAAAAATTGGAAGAATTCTTCGTCCGATCCATGTATGTACACATAGGAGTTGACATAATATGAATGTGGTGTGGGCCCTCTACAATATCATAGGCCCTATACCACTCACATTATGTCAACTTCTATGTGTACATCTATACATACATAAATTAATCATTGTTCATCCTTACGTGACTGCATTTTCCATTCTTTTAATTTTTTTTCTTTTACGTATTTATTTTCAATTACATATTTATACAATAAAACAACCACCAAACACGGGCTTACTATCATCACCAATTTAAATAACAGTACCCCTCAACAATGAATCGGGAGGTCTAATGTTACCTAGAAGTTGATGAGAGAAAATGCCAAATTGATCTAAAATTGAAAAAATGTAATATTGGTCAACAACTTAATACATGAATAACAGTTTTATCTAAAAAGTTTGAAAAGGAACAAGTTGGTAACCAATATTTCATCAATTATCCTGTAAATTGCTCATTTTAAAAGATGAGAACCAACTTGCTACTCGAACATTATATTAGGGACCAATGTGTAAATTCTTTTATAGATTCTGCGTAAATAATGGTGTGATTTGACACTACTCTATAAACCTATTATAGAGTAATTTTCAGAGAATTTGTTTTCTTGTATTGTTAGACAAATTTTCCCGTGGTTAGGTTGCAAAAAATGGACTTGGACTCAGCCGTGTGTGTGTGTGTGTATATATATATATATATATATGTTTACCGTCACTCTCCCACCTCTTTTACATACACCAAACACCAAATTAAGGGTTAATGTTCATTGTCTTTTGGTACGACTTGATATAATAAGATATTCTTGTAGTTTTGGATTTGTCTACTAGCTCAGCAGACGGGACGTGTCGTGTCATGTCATGTCGGACAAATTTTTGTCAACCAATGTTTTAATAAGATTCGGGGAAAAAAAATTCTCGCCAAATAACTCTAAAGTCTACAAATTTAGTCGTCATTTTATGGATAAAACGTGAAAGGGTCATGTGAATTGAGGCATGTCAAGCAAGACATAATGGTCAAATTTATCATATGAAAATAATAAATTTATTGTTGTAGTCTATATTACAAGTAATTTAATATTTTCAACTCTTACCTTTTGTCAAAAAGGGTCATTTTCAACTTCTTCAGATTGTATAATTCAATATTTATTTATTAACCTGGATGTATAACAAAGGACTCAATATTGCGCAATCCTTGACTCAAAATCTTTTCTTTATTATAAAACAATTATAATCCACCCTCACTGAAAAAATATAAAACTAAAACACCCTAATTACTAAGAAAATTCACTTGTGTCAACTGTGAAGTATCTTACTAACTAAAGGTAGATACATCTGACTCCATAATTAAACAGTATATTTTTAATTACAGCTATGGAAAAAAGAATAATAAAATTTTGTTAGTCTTTGTTCATGAATTTTTATAGTATAAAGGAAGTCAACGGCAGTGATATCATCAGTATGATGCACTCGGATATAGAAGTTCTATTGTACCTAATTTAGTTTTACAATACATTTATTAAGTTCTATTAAACTGGACACTCGAGAATACTCAATAAAATTCTGACTATCTAGTTTGACTTATTCAATATGTGACTCTTAATTTGTGTTTATAATAGTTTATTATTGAGTTAACCATTTTCTTTTTTTTGTTTTGGTAAATTTAGGATGTGTTTGAGCCACACTATTTTGAAAAAATGTATTATGGAATCAATCATGCTAGAGTTACATTCTTGGTTCACAGTTTTTTTCACAGCTCATATTTGATCGTTGTATCCTAGAAGTGATTGTCCACAGAGGTCGCAGCAGTTATCGACGAGCAATTTTACTTTAGGACATTGTGCTGTCACGAGACTCGATCAGTGATAAGTTTTTCTGCACTTTACAGTATTGCAACTATAAAAATTTCTAACAGGCAATGGGGCGGGTTCGGGACTGGGCACCTCCGCCCCGCCCCGTCCCGCCACGCCACTCTTTCATCCTGCCCCGCCCCATCTTAGACGGGGCGGGACGGGTTCGGGGCGCGAGCTTGCCCCGTTTAATTTTTTTAATTTTATTTTTTTACAAAAATTTCTTGTTAATTAATTTTTTTTATTTTTAATTTTTTTTAATCTTCACGGGGCAGGATCGGGGCGCTTCGGGGCGGAGCACCCCCTCCCTGCCCCACCCCACCAACCCGTCGGGGCGGGGTTTTTTGCCATCTCTATGTGAGGGGGCTGTGAAAAAAACTGTGAACCAAAACTGTACATTCAGCTTTATTCTTATGGAATAGTAGATTAATGGAGAATGTGTGATTGAAAAATAAAAAAAAATTATTATGTGCTATGGAAAATATTATTTTATTGAAAAATGTGTGGTTAAAAATTAGTAGAAGAATGAGAACGAAAATTTTAATGTGTACCGAACATGAGTTTAATATGTGCATAATTTTCATGAAATAGATAATAGCAAAGTCTCAACTCAAGTCTTTTACTTAAATCAGATACCGTGTTAGTCATCTTATGTAAAACTTTAGTTATTAGAAATGAAACACAAGTATTCATGAGATTTCATCTTTGACATATTGCACTACATACAATATTTAGTTACTATTTACAAATTCTTTTTCTCTAAAGAGGGAAGTTCGACTTTGATTGTCGAGGCCTAACACGACCTAACGGGTCGAATCGGATCGTTTAGGGGACGGCTGACCTCAATGAAATTTACACTCCTATCCATCTAATTCAGTGTCCCAAAATGTTGGAAACTCTGAAAAGAATCATAGAAGGTAGACAGTTTGTCATAGGTGCACTGATTTTTAAGCTCTTTGGGAATCCAAGTCTCTTAAGTCCTAATGTTCACAAAACCGTATTGTGTGGACACGGCACATAAGATGAAGACATCCAGCACGTGCAAGGGTGAAAGACAACCTTTGGAGTTTACAAATTGAAGAAAACGCTATTTCCCAAGCTTGATTTGCATATCTTCCTATCAGCAACCAGCTACGTGCCTAAAATAAATAATTTAAAAATAATGCTAGCCCTTGTTTGGTTTGGATGAGAATTAATTTTTAAGTAGATTTTGATAAAAAAAATATTTTGAAATATAAATGTTATGATCCCATGAAATATGTAATTGAAAATAAATTTAAAGAAAAACGAGTTTTAAAAAATGAAGGCCAAACAAGAGTCTATTTGTAAATAATGCTTACTCATCAACAATTCATTTGTGGATTGACACAATCTCCAAATAAAAATGCATTCCAAATATAAAGGAGAATGTGACAATTATCTTAATGTCACATTAGGAATGGAAATTTGATTCGAAAAACTCGTGCCCAGAGGTGCCTCATCCCTACGGGACGGTTTCAGGTCGGGGTCGTGTAGTGGTAGCAATCGAGCCGAGCGGTTCATCGGCTCGACGGTTCGGCTCGTACTGTAGCTGCTCACGAGTCACTCGGGCTCGTAAAAAAAGATCCCGAGCTCGGCTCGTTTTTTACGAGCGGCTCGTCTATTATTATTATTATTATTATATTTTATTTAATAGATAGAAGGATAGTTAAAAAAAAAAAAATCAAAAAAGGCGAGCTCGAGCCGAGTAGCTCGGCTCATCTCACTANTTTTTTACGAGCGGCTCGTCTATTATTATTATTATTATTATTTTTTATTTAAAAGATAGAAGGATAGTTAAAAAAAAAAAAATCAAAAAAGGCGAGCTCGAGCCGAGTAGCTCGGCTCATCTCACTACAGTACGAGCTCACCCACAAGCAACGAGCCACGAGCCAAGTCGAGCCGGCTCGGCTCGTTTGACAACTCTAGGGTCGTGTTGTCCCATGGGGACTTGCCACACCTAGAGATGGCAACGGGGCGGGTTCGGAGCGCAAGCTTGCCCCGTTTATTTTTTTTTTTATTTTTTCTTTTACAAAAAATTTCTGTTAAATAATTTTTTTTAATTTTTAATTTTTTTATTCTTGACGGGGCGGGTCCGGGCACTTCGGGGTGGGGCGTCTCCTCCCCACCCGTCGGGGCGGGGCGGATTTTTTTGCCATCACTAGCCACACCGAATATCCAGTTATTTAAAAAAAAAAAAACTCAAAAATTTGTTTAAAATACTCAATTTTTTTTATGCTCATACCCATTAATTCAATTCCGGAATTACCCTAAAAAAGTTAAAAATTTAAAAATATAACCAGGATAGTTAATGGGGGCGAGGACTACCTTGCCTTAAGCAGGGATTGGGACATGTGGCGTCACGCTCTGACCCCAATCTGTCTCGCCGTCATTAAAAATCATCAAGAAAATGAAGCAAGAGACATAACTTGTTCGGAATTATAAAAATTAAAGTTCACGTAAAACAATGGACTGAATTAAAGTTTTCAAGGGGCCTTCAAGTATTAAAAAAACAAGATTTTCGTTATTGAGAAATCCTTCAAGTATTAAAAAAACAAGATTTTCGTGATTGAGAAATGTTGTTCTTATGAAATGACAAATTTAAAAAGCCTCACAATGTAAAAAAAATTATTTTCGTCACATTACTTATGTTTCATTAACTATTTTGTTTACAATCGGGACCAAAACTAACAATCTGTTTATATTACTAACAAAATGTGTGACCTCAAGCTTTGCTAACGGTAAGTTTAAGTTTTTGGTAAGAAGAAAAACTAGATGAGCATATTAAGAATTTTAAATTTGCCTTCTAGCTAGCAATGCCATTTCAATTACTTCAATAAGTCAAATTCAAATGCCACATTGAAGAAGGTTATCATTACAACAAAAATAGCCATTTGCAACGTTAAAAAATGTTACCGAAGACTTTTGCAACGTTCAGATGTATATTGCAAATCTCGATGTTGTCGTAGAGTAGAATGATACAGAAACATTTTTTGAATGTTGCTAATAACTTTTTGTAACGTTTTTCAAGTGTTACAACTTTTTGCAACGTTTTTTGAATGTTGTTGATAAACTTTTTGCAACATTTTTTGCCTTATTTTTTGCACCATTTTTTGATCGTATGTCTTATTTTTTTTTATTTTTTATTTTTGGGTAATGTTGTTTGACCATTGCATAGGTAAAAAAAAGAAATTTCTATTAGTCCAACAATTTATGCAAATTAACTAATAAAATTCATAATAATTTTATTATTAATTTTTGAATCCATACAAAAATGACCTAGAACAAAAAGATAAAACAAAATTCAATAATTTCACCAAATAAGTCGATTTTAGTACAAAATTAACTTGAGCGACTTTGCTGTCAACATTCCTATGCTAACATCTTCCATCTTTCACCTTAATCCTTCACTGAAATCACGAATACTAAGCAAGGGCTAAACTACCATGTGAAAGATGAAACAAAAATTAGAAGTAAAAAATTGGAAGTTTCAGCAAACTGAAATTAAAGAGTAAATAAATGTAGTTAATTTAAAAGAAAGAACATCTCATTAGACATTTGCAATCAATGATCGGATATCGGATAAGTCACTAATAATCTCATTAGATATTTTTCTATTTAGATTACAAACCACTATGCTTTGTAATTACTAAAAATCACATATATCATTACTTGCTATCAAAGGTATATGATATCAATTTAAAAGAATATATTAAATCATTTAGACTACCCATGACAACATAACTTGCTACTTCCCCAATCAAGATCTTCACCAAGCAAAAAGATTGACATATAATTCACAAATAAGCAGTATTTATTTTTTATTTATTTTTATGTGTGTCATCAGTGCTATTTCCCAAAATACGAATACAACCACGAGTTAGAGGGGTCTCTTTAACTAACCAGTAACCAGTGATAACCATATACTAGCTGTCTACAAATCAAATTCCAGTGCATAAAGCACTATCTTACCATAATCATCCTCAAGCTTCATGTAGATCTCTTTATCAGATTTCCCATCCCAAATTTTATCTCGTATTAACTTAAGCAGAAATCAAAGAAATATCAGTTCCCACATACATGTTGTACGTGGGCATAGATTAAAAAAGAATATTTAAGAAAAAGGACAAATGATGCAAACTTCACTAACTAGATTTTGTTAGCAATGAAAGGAAAGTGCAATAAGCACCAAAAGAAACAAACCTTAAGAATTAGAATTGTGACTATTGATAACAAGAATACACTGTATTAAAACAAACTTTAGCAAATAAAATGTTTGGTCGAGATGCACGGATCAACCTCCTAAATAATCAACTCCATTTATTCTTTCTAAAAAACCAAAAATCCATTATTCAAAATAAAGGACAGCTTGTGCTCTTAATAAAATTACCCATTCATCTATCTAGCCTCACTCTTACTAAAGATTAACCAGGTAGTCCTATGAAACCTCATTACAAGTGCGAACACCTAAATGTAACTATTCCAGATAATGTTTGTCTTTACGTGGGTATTTTAGTTTTTACACTTGCATTTTACAAGCAGAACATCAAATGAGAGCTCTCAATACAAAATTATAGTACCATTTCTCAATGTAACAAGATTTTCTTAATAGTAATGAGAAGAAGTGTAATGTGCACAAGAACTATCAATAGATATACCTTACGAAGGAGAATAGCAATGTCAACTTGGTAGTTTTCAATGGACTGACTGCCATAGTACTCTAAGCACCTCACACTGTGACTTATGTTTATAGCTCGTGCTTCCACCACGTGTTGCTTTGTCACTGGTCCTCTTTGCCCTACATCCACGCCGTCTTTCAAATATCTGTAATCACTTTCACAACACTACACAATAACCTCTGCAATGCCAATCAAACTTGTAAAAGAAGACACGACCTATCATTTTCCCATAACAGAACTAGAACAACAGATAAATGTTTGAAAAAAAAAATCATATCACAGTAAAAAAAAAAAAAAAAGTCATATAAAAAAAGTGCCGACCGAATAATCTACACTTCAATTTCTTGGAAAAAAATAACATAAAAATTCATACAAGATACCTTTATTCAACAAGCCCTAAAAGAGAGAATACACACAGCAGAGACAGATTCATCTCTACATGTGTATATCATTTCATTATAAATAATAGAATCTGAGAATTATTACAGTGATCATAAAATACCATTTCAATAATCTTATCTAAATTTTATTTTTTCATAGTAATTACGTATAAAATCAAAAGCATTAAAACCATTTGAATTACACTCTTTTGGATTCGCTCTCTACAGATATTTATATACTATTTATTTACTTTTATATGTGTTTGTTATTGTTATTGGCTACATCTTTCGCCGGATTCAAATATTTGGAGGACAACATAATAAGGTAAAACTTATTTTTCTACAAAAATAGATTACTAGATTTTGACAAGCAACGGTATATTGGTTATATACCTTTTTTTTTTTTTGTAAGTTTTGAAATAGTGTTATCGACGGATCAGAACAGTTGGAACATTTATTCATTGTTAATTTATTTTCATAAACATTTTTCGTAATTGTATGCGCTTGATAATTTTCATTATCTTTTTTATTATTTATAAGGTTAACCCATACCAAACATGACTCATCATTGTAGGTCATCACTAGCATTTTTAAATTTACTTAAACATTTTTGGTGGATTAGCGACGATTATCTAGAAAACCATATGTTTTTGTCACTAAATCCGGCGGTAAGCATTTTTTTTTTAGGATTTAATAAAATAAAAACCACTGTCCATCACACTGAACCAGAATAGGAATTCAGTCTCTACAAATGTGTTTTATTGTACCGAAGCTAAATTAACTTTATGATAAAGATCTATATTGTGAAAATTACTTATGTATGGTGTGAAAAACCCAATTATCTTTTGTGCACTATGCCAGGAAGAACACGAAATCTAATTATTCCAAACTTATGATCTAAAATTTTTCTATTTTTATCAGAGTGATTTCCTAGCACATAAATATGGGGAATTCTATTTAGGCATTGCAGAGAGAATGAGATATAAGACAAACATTTACTCGGAAACTTTTGCTCAAAATGCTAGCCGAAAAGACTAGAAGACGTACGGCCCTAGTCACAGGGTAATCCTTTTAAAGGCATTATGATAACTTGTATCACAACTAGATTTTATTTTGAAACATTGGAGACATATTTGATAGGGAGACGATAGAAGCAAAAATGAAAGAGTGCTTTATTGTAACTTCCTCATTTTCTCTACTTTTCAACTTTGATATGTTTGGTGCCTAAGGCAACTTTAAGAAAGGAATGGTAACAATATGTTGAAAAGCGTCACTCATACATCTTCGATAATTAATTGAGTGAGCAGGTTTATGTAAAGATACTCCATTGAAATGTTGCAGTTTGTTGTACTAGTTGCGAAACTTTAAGAACCGATTATAAATAAGCTTGAATTGAATTGTAATTGTTTATTGATAGTACAAGAATTCCAAGTGCATTTATTGAGCTTTTGAGATGCTCAACTCTCTCGCAGTTGCACTCATATTCTGCCTTGCTGCTCACTTCCCAACCCCCTTATTTGTACAACTTAGTAGAACTCTCTGGAAACAATAACAAACTAAAACCTAGCAAAATGCTGATAAATGGTTTCTGAGAAGCAGTACAATGAGTCGCCACACTACAACAAAAATAGCCTACCGCAACGTTCAAAAAATGTTGCCGTAGGCCAACGGCGACAATTGGACGTGTGTTGCAAATCAAGATATTGTCGTAGAGTAGAGAGATATGACAACGTTTTTTGAACGTTGTCGAAAGTCTTCGGCAACGTACGACAACGTTTGACAAACTTTGTGAAAGACTGTCTTTCGCAACGTTTGATAACTTCATTACAATTGTTTGAATCCATACACTTGAACATTAGAATGTGTTACAACACCACTTAAATAAATGTAAGAAACATATGTACATAAAATCAAAATTATTCCTCAAAAGATAATTGTCATTGCTACAAAAAGATAATTGCTACAATACTTCTATGTAATTCTTCCTTTTATCTTTGAATCAGTTCAACTCTCACAATCCTTCTTCCTCTTTTTTATCTGGAACTCCAAAGCTTCTGCCTGTTAATTTTTCGTCCAAAATAGTGCAGGAAAATCAAATCACTAAGCAGGGATCAGATTGTCCTGAAGAAATTAATAAATGCCAAAAAAAAGAGTGTTGCAAGGAAGAACAATATGCCTCACACTGGTACTAGCCTTCATGTTCTCATTGCCAACAAGATCATCAGTTTTCTTATCCCTTTTCAGAAACCTAGACGCAATCTGAAAAATTTGCAATATTGTCAAAAGCAATAAGTGTTGAGTTGTGTGGAGCCTGACTATACTGGACACCCAGCCATAACTGGCGAAAATTCACACAAGGGTATTTTGGGTATTTTTATTGTATTAGGGTTTTTTCCTTCTTCTGAATATATATATGTTAGTTTATGACATATGGCTTGTAAGCGAAATTAGTAGCCGCCCAACTACTGTATTGTGATTCCTCTGCAAATCCGTGTGTTTATCTTTTACTTTATTGTCATCTTTTTTCACAACAATAAGGATCTAGAGCAGAATATTAAACAAAAAAGAAAGACAGCGCATTTAGGGGTTGGGTGGAGAAAACACGTACATGCTTCCCCCATTCTGGAAAAGTGGCGCTAAAGAGAAGTGTTTGAACTTTGCTCGCATCCTCTACCTTGCCTTTTCAATTTTAAAATGGAAAATTTAGTGACTATAGTAACTACGTAAAAGTATTTGAAGTTATAATATAAACAATGCACTGCAAGTGCAAGGCACCCCCCAATAACAAACACAAAAATTCATCACTAATACAGCACCAAGCAATTCATCACCAGCCACTCCAATACAAAATCGTGAAGTATTACACACCTAGAATTAGTTCAACATCTTCAACAAAACCCATCCTCAACATCTCATCAGCCTCATCAAGTACACGGAACTTCAGTGAGCTAAAGTCAATATTCCTCCTCTCTATGTGATCCTGCACCATGATCTCCAAAAAATCATTTTAATAAGAAAAAAACAGTATATGACAAAATCTTGATTTATTTAGCACAAAGTATATTACTGAAAGTATAACCTTAATGCGGCCAGGAGTGCCAATTACTATGTCAACACCCCTTTTCAATTGAACATGCTGCGGTTGATAAGGAGACCCCCCATATAGGCAACACGATGTCAACCCCAATGCTCCACCATAGAGTTCAAAGTCAGCAAACACCTACAATAATAAACAAGGTAGAGAGAGAATGAAACAAATAAAAGGTTGAAAACTTGACAAAAGCACCATCTAAGGGAAAAAAATCCTAGATGGTGATACAGTTAACCGAAACAATACCTGAGTGGCCAATTCTCTAGTGGGTAAAAGCACAAGAACACTGGGCGTTCTCCCATATCTTGTCTTTCTTGAAGCTTTTGTAGGCCCATTAGTGGTCAGATCTCAACTTCCTTGCTCCACTTTTGTTCCTCAACTTCTTCTTTACATACTTCTGAGATTTTTACCCCCTTCCTCTTCTTCCACAAACACTCCATGGAACAATCAAAGAATCCAATCCAACCCAAGTATTTAAGACCAAAAGCAACATAAAACTAAAATTCACAGAAATTTTTTAAAACCTTGAAATCACCTATACCAAAAATCTAATCAATTCAACTTACTTTCCCTAATTTACAGCCAGTTTGATACAGATTAAAATTGAAAAATTAGCCGTTATTGTTGACTTTTATTAGACGGGTGGGACTCAATAACGGCCATATTTTCAATTTTAATTGGATTTTAATTGTTACCAAACATGCTCTTAAACTAAACAATCGATTAACCTATAACCTATCCCCAAAGATAACGAAAGCCCGTTGGCAAAAATCTCTGATTTTTGGTAAATCCTGCAATCGAAAATAGTATTAATAAAAAACCCTGCTTAATTTACTTTTTTCTTCAACGTAACTCTGTAAAAAACACAACAAATAAAAAAAATAAAAAAGAAAGGAAAAAAGGCCAAGCGGGACTAAATGGCTACAAATGCAGATACAGAGAAGTTCAAGGATCAAAAGGCAAAACCTTGATCTAAACGGGGTCCCCTTCAATTGCAATGGCAGGAAGAAAAATCGAAGGCATAGAATTGAAAAATAAATTACAATAAAATAAAACCCAATCCAGAGAAGAAGGAGATTACATATTTACATAAAATTACCAGATGAAAAATCGAATGAGGTGCTAGAGTTTCCGAAATGGAAATTGTGGGATCGATTATTTGGGGATTTGATAATGAGGTGCTAGAGTTTTCGAAATGGAAATTGTGGGATCGATTATTTGGGGATTTGAAAAAAAGCCTCACCTTTCGTAACGTTTGTTGAGTGTTGCGGAATGTTTTATCTTTAGCAACGTTTGACAAACGTTGCTAAAGGTAAAATCTTTCGCAACATTCAATAAACGTTGTTAAAAGTATCTACCGCAACATTTTTCTAAACAACGTTGCCAAAACTCATTTATATTAACCAATGACAACATTCACTTGTTAAAATGTTGCCGAAAGACCCTTTTGGCAACAATTGTTGACAAATGTTGTTTTTTTAATGTTGCAAATGACTATTTTTGTTGTAGTGCCACATTTTCAATTGATTACCCTTTTCCTTGCCTCTTTCTCCTATTGGCATACGTTATTCTTTTTGAAGTCCTATAATATGTTCAGCAACTAGGGACTTATCTCCGTTTTATGGTTCTGTTGATATGTGAGAAAATTTTAGATTATGGTGAATATTTTTTGCACAAACTTTTTTGAGATGCTAATGCAGAATTTTGATTTATGCTTGGCAGCATTTCCACAAACTCGTGAGCCAGCTTATGGGAAGGATCGACCTGTGCCTACTCCTTCACAAACTCTTGCTCTACCTCTTTCACTGACTCCAGTGTAAAAGAATGATCTCTTTTTTTTTTTTTTTTTTTTTTTT
>CAIGRF010210003.1:77407-92106 GCA_903798235.1 Fraxinus ornus
AATGTAGCAGATAACAGCGGGGCTCGAGAATTGATGTGTATTCGAATCATAGGAGCTAGCAATCGTCGATATGCTCATATCGGTGACATTATTGTTGCTGTGATCAAAGAAGTAGGTCTATTTTCTACATGTTTGAAGTTAATAAATATCTGTCAAAATATTCTTTGTTTTTCAGGTAAAACACCAATGCTTCAAAATTAAACAAGGGATTAGAAAATCCAAAACTTATAAAATACAAGTTGGGGAAATAAAATAACAAAAATTGAAACTATTAACATCTCTAAATGTAAAAGATACAAAAGTCTAACTTGATGACCTTACTAGTAAGGAGCACAACTCTAATTATTTCTAACGGGAAAGGCTAAAAATAGTTATGAGGTTCAACTTAAAGTCAACACACGATATACATTGTCAATAACTAATACATCAACATCGTGCCGCATTGATGAATTTTGCAGCATGTAATAATATGAGATATACTTTTATCACCCAACCGATCGTCTAAACAATGAAAAATTGAATGAAATCGATGACTGATTTAGTAACCACTCAGTCCCTGAGTTCTACAAAATAATTAGAAATTTACAATTGAGTGACCTTATTCTGTCATTTCTTTGCTATTAATTTCAAGGGTTTCTGTTACGACTCAAATATAAAGAGCTACTACGTGGCATCACAACTCAAACAGTTCTAGGCTTTTCGAAGCCCAACGTGAGGTCCATTATCCGAAGTCATCACTGTAGCCGAGGCCTTGCCACTCCGAGGCTCTAAGGATCCGAAGTTGGCGACGGCCCACGTGTGCATATGTGTTAATGATGAAGATCTTTATATGAATGACTGATGTGACTGAAAAAAGTATACTTATGTCATGTCTTGTCAATGTAAGAACATTTAATACCTTGTTATGCTAATAGTCAATTTGATGGTTAGGATTTGATGTCTTGATTGAGGAGATGAGACCACGTGTAAATTGATCCAAATGTCACCATTTAATCTGTAATGCTATAAATACCCTCACCATGTAACAATGAAAGGTTAATAAAACTCTAAATACTTGGAGCCACACTATTCTCTCATCCACTAAGATATTTCTTTTACAAATCTTGTTATTTATCGATTGATTTCTTATACAATCGCATTCTGTTTATATCGTCGGAGTCCGAACGAAAACGTCTCGTGTCGTTGAGCCCCTCCCACATTCAATTTCTGGAGCTATCTTGACCGCTGATTGGCACTGGCGTGTTGGATTTGACTTGCATATACATGAGTGTGTCCGACATCTGTTGACAAAATTTTTTGGGGTCAACAGTTTCGTCTCTAATTATTTGTCATTTTTGTCGGCGTTGGATTTTCTTGTCACAAATCCATTCAAATAAAGCTTGTAGTAGGATCCTAATCAAGTAATCTTAGCTGTAAGAACTCAAGTGAATAAATGTAATCAACTGTGAGTTTGCTTGGCTAATGGTGGTTACGCGACTAACACATGTTGTCTTATATTCTTAAATATTTACCAAATGCACCAAACAAATGAGCTGTTTCACACTAATACTAAATAATTTGACTTCGAGTTAATTCACATCCAATTATGTATAAATAACAGAATCTGAACTTTAAAAATCTGAGAATAATTACAGTGATCATAAATACAATTTCGATAATCTTATCTAAATTTGCTTCTTTCACATGAATTAATTATAAAATCAAAAGAATTAACACCATTTGAAACCATTCTGTATTCGCTCTCTACAAATATTTATGCACTATTTTTTTATTTATATGTTCGTGGAACACTTTTTTTTAACTCATTGTTATTGTTAGGGCTACATCTTTCGCTGGATTCAAATATTTGGAGAACAACATATAAAGGTAAAATTTATTATGTCATGAAAATAGATTGCTAGATTTCGACCAGCAATGGTATATTGGCTATATACTATTTTTTTTTATTTTAATTTCTGAAATAGTATTATCGACAGATCAAATCAGTCGGTATATTTATTCATTGTTAATTTATTTTCGTGAACATTTGTCATAGTCATATGCACTCGATAATTTTCTTTATCTTTTTTTTTTTATTATTTATAAGATTATTAAAAATTACCAAACATGACCTAGGTCATCATTAGATTTTTTAAATTTAGTTAACATTTTTGGCGGACTAGTGACGATTATCTAGAAAACCATATGTTTTCGTCACTAAACCTGGCGGTAGGCATTTTTGTTTTTGTTTTTTTTCAAAAAATAATAACCACTGTCCATCACTGAACCTGTATAGGAATTTCAATCTCCACGAATGTGTTTTATTGTACTGAAGCTGGATTAACTTTATGATAAAAATCTATATTTTGAAATTTACTTATGTATGGTATGAAAAACCCAATTATCTTTTGTGCACTTTGAATCTGCTATAAAAATAATAGTCATTGGAAATTCATTGGCATGCCCGTAATTGAATTTCAGTCATTGCGGTAAAAATCAATATCGTGGGAATGTATATATTGATGGTACAAACCATTCGAATAAAATTTTAAAGCCAACTAATTTAAGAAGTGTAGTTTAAGATTCAATAGAATTCATTTTCACTTGAACACCGAACTAAACTTTTCAGAATTTATTATCATTTGCTAAGGAAAGAAAGTGATTATATGCAAACATCTATTATAGACATTTCTCTATTCTTTCTATATGATTATTTTTATTACTCTACATCCTATTAACTGGAAAAGATTAAATGTCTTGGTAAATGAAATAATTCTTCGAGACACATGTTAATGATATTTTTGTATAAATCAGTCCGGAACTTGAACTCAGAGCTACGTCAAAAAGCAGCAAAATCTCTTATCTCAACACAAAATGGTATGTTTCTTTTATGTTTTCCTTTCCCTTCTAATTAAATCTCTCACATTTTCATGATTACATTTTTATTGGAAATATTGACTCTATAGTTGCATGAAAATTAATTTCTAATAGAATAAAGGTTTATTTGGTTAAACTTGTGTTGTCAATTGATAAAATAAATTTGTACAATATCAACTAAATAACATAAAATATAAATTAAAATCTATTATTGTTTATTTAATAATAATAATAGTGTGAATCTATCAGGTTTGTTATGGAATCAAAATAATTTTGGACATTTTGATTTATTTTGCACATGTAGCTATGATAATATAAGTTGACCATTAAAAATCATCAAGAAAATGAAGCGAGAGACATATTATGAGCTTGTTCAGATTTATACAAATTAAAATTCACTTAAGACAATGAGCTGAATTAAAGTTTTCTCCATGATTCTGGACAGAAGGACCTTCAAGTATAAAAATTAAGGATTCCGAGATTGCATTTTGAAAGATTGTTCCTAGGAAAAGACAAATTTAGAAGACACAATTTATTTGAAATCGATTAGCACCTTGAGTGTGTTTAAGTAGTAATAAGCTCATTTTGGTAACCTGACTTATATATATAATGTTTCAACTGAAGCTTTACTAATGTTAAGTTAAAAGTTCTTGGTAAGAAGAAAAACCAGATGAGCTGATTAATAAAGATAACCATAGTGCACAAGGAGTCTTGTGCTTTCAGCCAATGACGTTGTCTGGAATCTTCTTTAGTCGGGGTAGAAGTAAAATAGTTCATCTAGAATCTCTGCCAACAGCATTGCTGAAGTTTTTTTTTTTTTCGAAAATGATTTGTTTAGAGGAACTGATTTAGAGGTCTGATTTCATCCAAACATGGATTTTTACAGTGTGATATTCAGGTTTCAAGAAGACTTTGAGTACAGTAATTTGTGAAATTTTTATATACAACGGCAATAACCAATAAGAAACCTAGTTGTTCAGCGATATAGAAAAGATAGATGGCTATTAGAAGTAACATTGGAATCAACATGGGAAGTACCAGTATAGTAACTTGTTGGAAAAAAAATATTACCTTGGTATTTGATTTTAGATCAATTGGATTCTCAAATAATTACGTATTATTTGTTATATTTATTGAGTTGCTTGCATGTTTGATAAAGTGGATAGGATAATGTTTGTTAGTTTTAAGAAAGAAAAAGAAGTTGAAAACTACATTATTCTATTGTTTTGTACTAAGCACAAAACAAAGTAGCTTGTATCGGAATCCACCCCATCCAGCCCCCCGTCGGTCTGCTTTAGGTCACACACACATGCTATCACTATGTAGTGTAGAAAAACGTAGCGAAATATAATGAGGAACTCATTGATTCAAAACCAATATCCAAATTAGATCTTAGGATTTTTGGTTGATAAGTCTAATGACTCTTTTCATTAGAATTTAACCAAGCATAAAATAATGTTCCTGATAGTATTTAAGTATGAAAATAAACCCAATGCAATAAAGGACGTGTTAATGCACACCAGGGTACTCTAAAAATAGATATAAACGATTGGAATTGGCTGGAGTAGTTAAGTTTTTTTATTTTATTATGTTTCTCAATTATACGGAAAATTTGTTTATAGTTCGCAATGTTCCAAGTATGACTTCAGTTCTCTTCACAAACTGTACTTGAGAAAACTCATTGCATCATTTTGAATATTATTCAATTTTCCCGGTTAAAAATTGGTAACAAGTGAACTTTCAAGAATCCATGAGGGTTCTTAGGCCCATTGAGATCAGCATAAGCTTGGTTATTGCTGCCAATTACAACCTTTATTATTTCTTCTGCCCAAAGCATGTGATGCATACAGAAGTTAGAAATTGTTTTCCATTTCATTTTGTTCTGGTCTCTGAAACTCTAATATATGTTGGCACCTACTTAATGTGCCGTATATGGATCTATTAATTCTTGTTAGCATATGCAAAAACCTAAAAGAAATTCTGTTGGAACCATTTATATTTCTGGAATTTAAAATATATCTAGTTGTTACGAAATCTAATTATTCCAAACTTATTATCTAACATTTTTCTGTTTTTATCAGAGCAATTTTCTACCACATAAATATGGGGAATTCTATTCCGGTGTTGCAGAGCGAACGAGATCTAAGACAAAGATTTACTTGAAAACTTTTGCACAAAATTCTAGCCGAGAAGACAAGAAGAACGTAGGGCAGTCACATGGTAATCCTTTTAAAGGCATTATAATAACTTGTAATGCAACTAAATTTTATTTTTAAAACATCGGAGATATATTTGATAGGGAGACTACAGAATTTTGGGGTGCACGAACCTTATTTCATGTGCACCATTTTTTCTTAGAACTTATATCCTTACCAAGGGGCTAATAAATAATATTGATACTTTCCGGGGATGTCATCTCATTTGTATCCTAAAATTGCAATGTGTCATAGGCTCCACAAATGCATATCCTAGCACAGACCTTTATACATTTCTACAGCGTGTTCTAATGGAAGTTTGTGCTGCTGGTACAGGATTGGGTAATGACTTCAATTTGAAAGTCAGTGTTCTCAAATGGGATTAGAACATCGTTAGTTTCACCTGGAACGAATATAATGAAAGGCAAAGCTACCGCCATCTTTCCTTCCAGAGTGAAATTAACTTTTCATGAATTTGTAATATGTTTATCAAGTGCTTCTAAAGAGACGAAGTAAGAAGTAATATTTGCCTTCGTTCACCTTTTCCATTTAGCCTAAAAGGCTTAAGCATATTTTATAGCACGAGGATTTTGGCGATAGCAGCAAAAATGAAAAGAGTGCTTTATTGTCACTTCCTTCCTCATTTTCTCTACTTTTCAACTTTGAGATGTTTGGTGCCTAAGAAGGTAGGCAACTTTAAGAAAATAATGGAAACAATAAGTTGAAAAGCGTCACTTATACATCTTAGATAATTAATTGAGTGAGCAGGTTTATGTAAAGATACTCCATTGAATTGTTGTAGTTTTTTGTACTAGTTGCGAAACTTTAAGAACCGATTATAAATAAGCTTGCATTGAATTGTAATTGTTTATTGATAGTACTAGAATTCCAAGTGCATTTATTGAGCTTATGAGAGGCTCAACTCTCTCCCAGTTGCAATCATATTCTGCCTTACTGCTCACTTCTCAACCCCCTTATTTGTACAACTTAGTAGAACTCTCTGGAAACAATAACAGACTAAAACCTAACAAAACACTGATAAATGGTTTCTGAGAAGTGGTACAATGAGTCGCCACATTTTGAATTGATTACCCTTGTACTTTTGCCT
The DNA here is from genome assembly GCA_903798235.1 of Fraxinus ornus. Taxonomy (NCBI): domain Eukaryota; kingdom Viridiplantae; phylum Streptophyta; class Magnoliopsida; order Lamiales; family Oleaceae; genus Fraxinus; species Fraxinus ornus. Next base: position 83,567 of record CAIGRF010210003.1, read on the forward strand.
CTTTCTCCTATTGGCATACGTTATTCTTTTTGAAGTCCTATAAGATGTTCAGCGGCCAGGGACTTATCTCCAATCCATGGTTCCGTTGATATGTGAGGAAGTTTTATATTATGGTGAATATTTATTGCACAAACTTTTTTGAGATGCTAATGCAGGATTTTGATCTTGGCAGCATTTTCACAAACTCGTGAGCCAGCTCATGGGTCGGATCCTGTGCCAACTCCTTCACAAGCTCTTGTTCTACCTCTTTCGCCTACTCCAGTTATTCAATCTTCGCCTAGTATTATTGGTGGAGGTAACTGTAAAACTATGATCTGTATTTTTTTTTCTTTTTTGCACTAATCTGAGTTTGTATTTCGTATCTCGTCAATTTTTGGTTTTTGAAATTCTTTTTCTTGGCAGCTCCTGAATCAACACCTCAACCACCAGTGGAAAGCACCAACTATTTCAAAAATACCAGTGGGAATAGGAAGGGCTTGAGGAAGAGAAAAACACCAGGTTACTTGAAGGATAATTTCTTGGTGGATACTATAGTCCACAAGATACTCAAGTAAAGGAAAGTAACAATCAACCTCAAAAAATTGGGAGAAGATGCTGTCGTAAGGAGATGAGCATTTAGCAAACAGGAGAATGCAATGGAATGTTTCATCATAAAATACTGAAAAAAAATTGTTTTGTTGCTTGTTGGTTGGTATGAAATAGTGTTGCCAAACTTGTACTGTCATTTTCTCAAAAAAATCCCCGAATGGTCTCTTTACTACATGTTTGAAGTTAATAAATATCTGTCAAAAAATTCTTTGCTTTTCAGGTAAAGCACCAATGCTTCTAAATTAAGCAAGGGATTAGAAAATCCAAAACTTGTAAAATACAAGATGGGGAAATAAAATAACAAAAAATTAACTCTCTTAACATTTCTAAATATAAAATATAGAAAAACCTGACTTGATGACCTTACTAGTAATGAGTACAACTCTAATCATCTTTCTAACGGGAAAGGTTAAAAATAGTTAAGAGGTTCAAGTTAAAGAGAACACACAATATGCATTGTCAATAACTCATACATTAATATTGTGCTGCATTGATGAATTTAGCAGCATATAATAAAATGAGATACACTTTATTACCGGATCATCTAAACAAAGAAAAATTAAATGAAATCGATGATTGATTTAGTAATGATTCAGTCCCTCAGTTCTACAAAATAATTTGAAATTTACAATTGAGTGAACTAATTCAGTCATTTTTTGTTATTAATCTCAAGGGTTTCGTATCTAATTATTCGTCATTTTTGTCGGCACTGATTTTCTTGTCACAGATCCATTCAAATAAAGCTTGTAATAGGATTGTAGTTAAGTAATCTTAGTTGTAAGAACTCAAGTGAATAAACGTAATCAATTGTGAGCTTGCTTGGCTAATCTTGAATTCTTAAATATTTACCAAATACACCAAACATATGAGCTGTTTCACAATAATACTAATTAATTTGACTTCGAGTTAATTCACATCTAATAATGTATAAATAACAGAATATGAACTTTAACAATCTGAGAATAATTACAGTGATCATAAATAACCATTTCGACAATCTTATCTTATCAAAAGCATTAAAACCAATCGAATTACAGTATTCTGGACTCACACTCTACAAATATTTATACACTATTTTTTATTTATATATTCGTGGAACACCTTTTAACTCATTGTTATTGTTAGGGGCTACATCTTTCGCTGGATTCAAATATTTGGAGAACAACATATATAGATAAAAAAAAATTTGTTCGAAAATAGATTACTAGATTTTGACAAGCAACAGTATATTGGTTTTATACTATTTTTTTTTTTAATTTTTGAAATAGTATTATCGATGAATCAGATCAGTCGGTTTATTTATTCATTGTTAATTTATTTCCGTGAACATTTCAGTCGGTATATTTATTCATGGTAAATTTATCTTCATGAACATTTATCATAGTCATATGCACTAGATAATCTTCATTAGCTTTTTATTATTATTATTATTTATAAGGTTATTAAAAACTACCAAACATGACCCATTGTTGTAGGTCACCAATAGAATTTTTAAATTTTGTTAACATTTTTGGTGGACTAGCGACTATTATCTAGAAAACCATGTGTTTTTTTCTTCAATAAACTGGCGGTAGGGCTATTTTTTTTTTGGATTTCAGAAGATAATAACCACTGTCCATCACTGAACCTGTATAGGAATTTCAGTCTCTACAAATGTGTTTTTGGTAGTGAAGCTGGATTAACTTTATGATAAAAATCTATGTTTTGAAATTTCAGTCTCTACAAATGTGTATGGTATGAAAAACCCAATTATCTTTTGCACTTTGAATCTGCTATAAAAATAATAGTCGTTGGAAATTCATTGGTATGCCCGTAATTGAATTTCAGTTGTTGTGGTAAAAATCAACATCACGGGAATGTATATATTGACGGTTCAAACAATTCGAATAAAATTTTAAAGCCAACTAATTTAACGAGTGTAGTTTAAGATTCAATAAAATTTATTATCTTTTTTCACTTGAACACCGAACTAAACTTTTCAGAATTTATTATCATTTGCTAAGGAAAGAAAGTGATTATATGCAGACGTCTATTATAGACATTTCTCTTTTCTTTCAGCTATATGATTAATTTTATAACTCAGCATCCTATTAACTGGAAAAGATTAAAGGTCCTGGTAAATGAATTAATTCTTCAAGACACATGTTAATAATATTTTTGTGTAAACAAGTCTGGAACTTGAACTCGGTGCTACATCAAAAGCAGCGGAATCCTTTATCTCAACACAAAAATGGTACATTTCTTTTATCTTGACCTTTCATCTTCTAATTAAATTTCTCACATTTTCATCATTACTTTTTTATTGGAAATATTGACTTATATTTGCATGAAAATATATGTCTAATAGAATAAAGGTTTATTTGGTTAAACTTGTGTTGTCAATTGATAAAATAAATTTGTATAATGTCAACCAAATAACATAAAATATAAATTAAAATCTACTATTGTTTATTTAATAATAATAATAATGTGAATCTATCAGGCTTGTTATGGAATCAAAATAATTTTGGACAATTTGATTTATTTTGCACATGTAGCTATGATAATATAAGTTGACCATTAAAAATCATCAAGAAAATGAAGCGAGAGACATATTATGAGCTTGTTCAGATTTATACAAATTAAAATTCACGTAAGATAATGAGCTGAATTAAAGTTTTCTCCATGATTCTGTACAGAAGGGCCTTCTAGTATAAAAAATAAGGATTCCAAGATGGAGAAAGGAAAGATTGTTCCTAGGAAAAGACAAATTTAGAAGACACACAATTTGCTTGAAATCGATTTAGCACCTTGAGCGTGTTTAAGTAGTATTAACCTCATTTTGGTAACGCGACATATATATAATTTTTCAATAACTGTTTTATTTACAATACGGACTAAAACTAACAATCATTCTATATATGTTATAAACATAATGTTTCATCTGAAGCTTTACTAACGTTAAGTTAAAAGTTTTTGGTAAGAAGAAAAACCAGATGAGCTGATAAATAAAGATAACCATAGTGCACATGGAGTCTCTTGCTTTCCGCCAATGGCCCTGTTATGAATCTTCTTTAGTTGGGGTAGAAGTAAAATAGCTCGTCTAGAATCTCTGCCAACGGCAATGCGGGAATTTTTTGAAAATGATTTTTTTAGACGAACTGATTTAGAGGTCTAATTTCATCCAAACATGGTTTTTTACAGTGTGATCTTCAGGTTTCAAGAAGACTTTGAGTACAGTTAATTGTGAATTTTTTAGAATCTCGTCTAGAATCTCTGCCAATGGCAATGCGGGAATTTTTTGAAAATGATTTTTTTAGACGAACTGATTTAGAGGTCTAATTTCATCCAAACATGGTTTTTTACAGTGTGATCTTCAGGTTTCAAGAAGAATTTGAGTACAGTTAATTGTGAATTTTTTAGATACAAAGGCACCAATGAGAAACCTAGTTGTTCAGCGATATAGAAAAGATAGATGGCTATTAGAATTAACATGGGAATCAACATGGGAAGTACCAGTATAGTAACTTGTTGGAAAAAAAAATATTATTGTGGTATTTAGATCTATTGGATTCTGTAGTAATTATGTATTATTGGTTATATTTATTCAGTTACGTGCATGTTTGATATAGTGGATGAGATAATGTTTGTCAGTTTTAAGAAAGAAAAAGAACTTGAAAACTACATTATTCTATTATTTTGTAGTGCGCACAAAATAATGTAGCTTGAGGTCTATATATAGTAAGAAGATATCAGAATCCACCCCGTCCAGCCCATCACGCTGCTTTAGGTCACACACATGCTATCACTATGTTGTGTTGAACAACGTAGTGAAAAACAATAAGGAACTCGTTGATTCAAAACCAATATCCAAATTAGATCTTAGGATTTTTGGTTGATAAGTCTAATGACTCTTTTCATTAGAATTTAACCAAGCATAAAATAATGTTCCTGCTAGTATTTAAGTACGAAAGTAAACCCTATGCAATAAAGACATGTTCTAACGAATGTACCCTCTTAATAAAATTACATAAAATCTGAATGGTATAATAATGTTAACTAACTGACTTAAAAACAACATTAAATAAAACAGCAGCAGCTCGCAGCTTCCTTGTATAACCTGCTTCACACCCTTTTGTTGTTTGGGATCATCTCTCGTCTTCAAATAAGGCAATGCTCGAGCACTAAAATGCATCACTATGCTGCCCAACCCTGAATACATATTAAACTTTCAATTCACTATTATTGGGACTTATAAAATCTGTATTTAGATTTGTAATGATTGATGCTATACTCTTCAATGGCTGAACTTCAACCTAAGGAGTAAGAAAAAAGAAAAGAAAAATGCCACTTAGTGGAGTTGGTAAGCGGCCAGATCTGCCAGCCGGCCAGTCACAGATCGGCTCTTTTGCCAATAGGTTTTTGTAAAAAGAATTACAGTTTATTGGCATCTGATGGCTATTAGATTAATAAGTTCCATAACAGAACTTTCTTACGGAACTGCTTATTATTATTATTCAATTTTCCAGGTTAAAAATTGTTAACAAGCGAACTTTCAAGAATCCATGAGGGTGCTTGGGCCCATTGAGATCAGTATAAGCTTCGTTATTGCTGCCATTTGAAACCTTTATTATTTCTTCTGCCCAAAGCATTTGATGCATACTGAAATTAGAAATTGTTGTCCCTTTCATTTTGTCCTGGTCTCAGAAACTCTAATATATCTTGGCACCTATTTACTCTTTCGTATATGGATCTATTAATTCTTGTTAGTATATGCAAAAACCTAAAAGAAATTCTGTTGGAACCATTTATATTTCTGGAATTTAAAATATATGTAGTTGATCTTTTTGCCGTGAAGAATATGAAATATAATTATTCCAAACTTATGATCTAACATTTTTTCTGTTTTTATCAGAGCAATTTTCTTCCACATAAATATGGGGAATTCTATTCCGGCGTTGCAGAGCGAACAAGATCTAAGACAAAGATTTACTTGGAAACTTTTGCTCAAAATCCTAGCCGAAAAGAAAAGAAGACCGTAGGGCAGTCACAGGGTAATCCTTTTAAAGGCATTATAATAACTTGTATCACAACTAGATTTTATTTTTAAAACGTTGGAGACATATTTGATAGGGAGACCATAGAATTTTGGGGTGCACAAACCTTAGTTCATGTGCACCATTTTTTCTTAGAACTTAAGAAGTAATATTTGCCTCCTTTCACCTTTTTCTCCTCCATTTAGCCTAGAAGGCTTTAGCATATTTTATAGCACAAGGATTCTGGTGATAGCGGCAAAAATGAAAGCGTGCTTTATTGTCACTTCCTCATTTTCTCTACTTTTCAACTTTGAGATGTTTGGTGCCTAAGAGGGTAGGCAACTTTAAGAAATGAATGGTAACAATATGTTGAAAAGCGTCACTTATACATCTTCGATGATTAATTGAGTGAGCTGGTTTATGTAAAGATACTCCATTGAACTATTGTATTTTGTTGTATTAGTTGCGAAACTTTAAGAACCGATTATAACTAAGCTTGAATTGAATTGTAATTGTTTATTGATGTACTAGAATTCCAAGTGCATTTATTGAGCTTTTGAGAGGCTCAACTCTCTCCCAGTTAAAATCATATTCTGCCTTACTGCTCACTTCCCAACCCCCTTATTTGTACAACTTAGTAGAACTCTCTGGAAACAATAACAAACTACTAACAAAACGCTGATAAATAGTTTCTAAGAAGCGGTACAATTATGAGTCGCCACATTTTGAATTGATTACCCTTGTACTTGCCTCTTTCTCCTATTGGCATACGTTATTCTTTTCGAAGTCCTATAAGATGTTCAGCGGCCAGGGACTTATCTCCAGTACTCCATGGTTCCGTTGATATGTGAGGAAGTTTTGGATTATGGTGAATATTTTTTGCACGAACTTTTTTGAGATGCTAATGCAGGATTTTGATTTATTCTTGACAGCATTTTCACAAACTCGTGAGCCAGCTCATGGGTCGGATCCTGTGCCAACTCCATCACAAGCTCTTGTTCTACCTCTTTCTCCGACTCCAGTTATTCAATCTTCGCCTAGTATTTTAGGTGGAGGTAAGTGTAATAGAATGATCTTTATTTTTTTCTTTTTTGCTCTAATCTGAGTTTGTATTATGTATCTCATCAATTTTAGGTATTTGAAATTCTTTTTCTTGGCAGCTCCTGAATCGACACCTCAACCAGCCGTGGAAAGCACCAACTATTTCAAAAATACCAGTGGGAATAGGAAGGGCTTGAGGAAGAGAAAAACTCCAGGTTACTTGAAGGACAATTTCTTGGTGGATATACAATAGTCGACAAGATACTCAAGTAAAGGAAGGTAACAATCAACCTCAAAAAATTGGGAGAAGATGCTGTTGTAAGGCGAGGAGCCTTTAGCAAAAGGAAAAGGCGATGGAGTGTTGCCATACTAACAATGGAATGTTTCGTCATAAAATTCTGACAGAATATTGTTTTGCTGCTAGTTATTATATCAAGTGGTATTGTTGAACTTTCACTGTCAATTTTCCAAATAAGTTCTTGGTCTGTCTATTTTCTTCATGTTTGTAGTTCATAAATATTTGTCTTAAATTTCTTTACTTTTCAGGTAAAGCACCAATGCTTCTAAATTAAACAAGGAATTTAAAAATCCAAAACTCGCAAAATACAAGTTTGGGAAATAAAATAGCAACAAATTAAAACTCTAATCATGCTAAATGTAAAATATACAAAAGTCTTAACTTAATGACCTTGCTAGTAAGGAACACAACTCTAATCATCTTTCTAAGCAGAAAGGTTAAAAATAATTAAGAGGTTCAATTTTTTTAGAGGCATTGCTAGGAATTTTATAAAGATGATTTTTAAAGATGACTATTAGAAGTAACATTGAAATTAACATCAGAAGTACCCATAGTAACTTGTTGGAAAAAAAAAAAAAAAAAATTACCGTGGCATTAGATTTTTCATCAATTGGATTCTCAAATAAGTATGTATTATTGGGATATATTTATTCAGTAACTTGACGTCTATTGAAAAGATATCAGAACCCACCCCATCCAGCAGCTATAGGCCACATGCATATGCTATTGCTATTTAGCCTCTGTTTGGTGAAAATTAAAATTAGATGTTAAATAGATTTTGATAAAACCTCATGAAATATGTGATTAAAAAGTTGTCTATCCATGAAATGTGTGGTTAAAATTAATTATTGACTTTAACTTGAGTTTTTAATTGGATTTTAATCCTAACCAAACAAGGGCTTAGTTTAGAACAACATGGTGAAACACAATGAAAAACCTGTGTTCAACAGACTTAATGATTCGAAACTAATATCAAAATTGGATCTTAGAATTTTTGGAAGACAGGTCCACAGACTCTTTTTGTCAAAATTTAACCAAGCATAAAACAGCGTTCTTGATGGTATTTAAGTACGAAAAGTAAACCTTATGCAGCAAAAGACGTGTTCTGACCAATGTACCTCCCACTAAAATTACATAAAATCTGAATGATTTATAATGTTAATTAACTGACTCAATAATAACATTAAATAAAATAGCAGCAGCTCCCAGCTTCCTTGTATAACCAGCTCGCAACTTCCTTGTACATCCAGTCGGCCAGTCACATATCCGCTCGGTTGCCAAACTCTGCAACACATTGTGCCTAGTGAGACCAAAAATTACTGATATAGTTGCAAAAGAGAGTCAACTTGCAGAGATGACCACTTCGCTCTACTTCCTTTGCAGGCCCACTTGACAATCCTTCTGTTAGGCAATTTGTTGTCTAACGACCTCCTTGGGCGATGATGAAAGTCTCGGTTATTTTATTCAGTCTGCTTTGGTCAAAATTGACTGATTGCATATTGACACCACATTTACTGGAACCACCTCGTAACCCACTTGGGCTATTCGAAGTAATCTAATTAAATTAGAGTTACTCATAGCCCAACCCGAAATTAGGA
>CAIGRF010210003.1:97557-115823 GCA_903798235.1 Fraxinus ornus
AAAAAAAAAAAAAAAATTACCGTGGCATTAGATTTTTCATCAATTGGATTCTCAAATAAGTATGTATTATTGGGATATATTTATTCAGTAACTTGACGTCTATTGAAAAGATATCAGAACCCACCCCATCCAGCAGCTATAGGCCACATGCATATGCTATTGCTATTTAGCCTCTGTTTGGTGAAAATTAAAATTAGATGTTAAATAGATTTTGATAAAACCTCATGAAATATGTGATTAAAAAGTTGTCTATCCATGAAATGTGTGGTTAAAATTAATTATTGACTTTAACTTGAGTTTTTAATTGGATTTTAATCCTAACCAAACAAGGGCTTAGTTTAGAACAACATGGTGAAACACAATGAAAAACCTGTGTTCAACAGACTTAATGATTCGAAACTAATATCAAAATTGGATCTTAGAATTTTTGGAAGACAGGTCCACAGACTCTTTTTGTCAAAATTTAACCAAGCATAAAACAGCGTTCTTGATGGTATTTAAGTACGAAAAGTAAACCTTATGCAGCAAAAGACGTGTTCTGACCAATGTACCTCCCACTAAAATTACATAAAATCTGAATGATTTATAATGTTAATTAACTGACTCAATAATAACATTAAATAAAATAGCAGCAGCTCCCAGCTTCCTTGTATAACCAGCTCGCAACTTCCTTGTACATCCAGTCGGCCAGTCACATATCCGCTCGGTTGCCAAACTCTGCAACACATTGTGCCTAGTGAGACCAAAAATTACTGATATAGTTGCAAAAGAGAGTCAACTTGCAGAGATGACCACTTCGCTCTACTTCCTTTGCAGGCCCACTTGACAATCCTTCTGTTAGGCAATTTGTTGTCTAACGACCTCTCTGGGCGATGATGAAAGTCTCGGTTATTTTATTCAGTCGGCTTCGGCCAAAATTGACTGATTGTATATTGACACTACAATTACTGGAACCACCACGTAACCCACTTGGGCTATTCGAAGTAACCTAATTAAATTAGAGTTACTCATGGCCCAACACGAATTAGGACGGCTTTTACGGTTGATAGCCCGCTACTTTGTGTTATTGAGCCTAATTCTTAACTTAACCTAAAAGCCCTTGTTTGTCCCTACTTATACCTACCTTTCTAGTTGCTAGGTCTATGAGAAAATTGAAAAAGCCGTGACTTTGGTTGCCTTGAAGAAACCGAGCCCTCTCTTCCTCTCTTGCCATTGCTTTGTGCTTTCTTGGTGTCTTTGGAATTGAGTATTTTCTTCTTCTCCCTTTGATTAACCTTGGTGGTTAATCATTCTTGGCTTTTACCTTTCTCATCCATCCCTTAAACTCTTAGTGGGTTTATCATATTGGTTGGAGCAACCAAGATTGGGTAGTGTTGGTTTGTGGGCGTTTTTGGTGATTGTGGTGTCGATTTTGGAGACTGAGCCCGATAAAACTTGGTGCAATTGGTGTATTTCACTTCAACACCTTCTATAGAGAAACTTAAATCTGCAATAGCGCCATTAGTTCTGAGACCCCCGACATTGCAGAAGAGTCTAATTGACAGGGTAGAAGGCTCAAAAAGCACTTTTCAATTTGAACACAAAGTAGTACTTATCTCTGTGCACCCTCGCCTTTTCATACGCTCCCATTCGCCAGTATTCAATGGTGAATTCTGATTCTTCTGATATTGTTAGATATAATAGTTATTTAGTTTATGTGTTTATGACAATTTAGTCTCTTTATTTGTTAGGGTTATATTCTAGACTTTTGCACTTTCTTTATAGCCTCTTTGTAGTCATTTTCAGTACACTGAGTAATATTTTACATCTTGAGCTACATGGTTTTACAGCAGGTTAATCATTGCTTTATTAAACAAGTAATTGCTTCCGTTCTCTGGCGAGCAGCCTTTGTGCCAAGAAAATATCTTCTGACAAAGAGCAGTTATATATGTTTGATGGACTTCATTTAGTATCATTAGCGGATAATTTGACAGGTAACAGCAGTAAAGCTCAAGGAAAAGTTTGGAACATTAAATTTGGTCTTAGAGAAGGCCTGTACAACATCAGAAAGAAGGCTTGGAGTTTTTGTGGAAAAATTATCTTGAAGTATTGTTCTCACTGAACTGAGGACTTCCGATCCAAATAGAGTTGGGGGATGCATCATTTCTCATGCTCCAGGGACTGGAAATCCTCATTTGGCTATTTTTTTTCTTGGAAACTTATTTCCAAACTGCCAACCTATGGTATTGCTCCAGCCAATATGCTCCTCACTTGGAAAGAAGAGTTCAGGATATGGGAAGTTAAGTTCCTATTTCGTAACCTAGGCAGCCTCACATTTTCATGGAAGGAAAACAAGTTGGTTCCCAAACATCTCTCCAAGAGAAAATGCCACGACAAGGATGTAGTTCAATGTGTATAGGTATATTCATTGGATAAAAGGCTTAGCGTTCCTGGAATCAGCTATACACTTTGTGAAAAGCTGGATGGAGAAGTACTCGTGAAGGGGAAATGGAGGAAGAAGAGAAAGAGATTAATCATTGTTGATGAGGAGTCTGACACTCTGAAGAAGACACTTCTCGAATACCCTGGGTTGGCTATTCTTGACGAAGGACACACTTCTCGCACGACCGAAGTATATCATTTGTAATACTCTCCTGAACCACAAGACAGAAAAATGTGTCATCTTTCTGGGACTCCTTTCTAGAACTTTGCCGAACTCTGCAACACATTCTGTCTAGTAAGACCAAAAATTGCTGATATAGTTGGTAGATGACTACTTACAGGGGGGAGAAAATGAAGAAAAGAAAAATAAAGGACTTCGCTTTACTTCCACTGCAGACCTATTTGACTACCTTCTATAGAAAACTTAAATCTTCAATAGCACTATTAGTTCATGTACACATAGGCACCATTCTTCAGCAGAGTCTTCCTGGTTTGGGAGATTGTTGTGATCCTTCTGAGACCCCCAACGTTGAAGAAGATTCTAATTGACAGGATAGAAGGCTCACCGGGCACTTCTGAATTTGAACACAAGGTAGCATTGATCTCTGTGTACCCGTGCCTTTTCATACGGTCCCATTCAACAGAAACAGAACAGTTTGAAATTGACCAGGATGCTTTGGAAGCCTCTGGCCTTCACCCTAATAAAGGTGTCGAAACGAGATTGTCATGGAGCTTGTCCGCCTCAGTACTGCCAAGAATGAAAATTAGTACGGATATTTAGCCAGTACATTCAGCCTCTAGAAATAAAAAAGGGGTAGCTTATTGCGATTTTTAATTCTGATTCTTCTGATACTTTGGAGTCATCAGGCTCCTCAAATAACATTTGTACGAGACAAAAAGAGTGAAGATCACAGTAATATATAAGAAATGAACTATTGCCATACATAGCTCAAAGAAAGAGACCTTTCAGATTGTAATAACAAAAGATAAATTAATCTGTTTGCCAGTAAGAGGCAAGTGCTTCGTGAAAAAACATGTATAATAGAGAAGAGAGAATAAATTATTGAAGACTGGAATAGACGTGCGAGTGACGTGCAAGAGACAAAATCAGCCACTATAACAAAGAAAGTGGAGACAAACTGTGCAGAAATTGTGCAAGCACGGCATCCAGTGCAATGTCTCGAACAACCATTGATATCTAAGCTCCATGGTATTATCATCGTGAAATTAACTATTTTTATTTAATCAAACAGTTGATCAAGATCCAACATTTAATATTTGAGCAATTGCTATCTGAATAATGGCAAATTTTGGTATGATTTTTTCTTTATCTCGTTTGTTTTGAGTAGTATTTCAAGAATTTTGTTGTTGAGATAGTTGTTCTTGGGTAAATTATTAATGTTGCTTTTTTGGGGATTTCATTATTATATTCAATGATTTATTAGTGGTATGTCAAGAATTATTGAATTATTGATGATTTGATGAGACTCATTTGTTGTTTCGTTAGTGGATGTAGGCATATTTGGTTAAGAAAATAAATATATTGTCATTACTTTTGCACTATTTATTTTGGTTATTGTTGAATTTGTCCATCTCCTATTTTGTTCCGCTTTAATATTTATTAGAACAGTTGTTTTTCTCCCATCATAGACTTCATTCTAAGGGCCAATCATGGTCTGGGAGAGGGTGGAAATATAACACAGCTTCTTCAAGTCATTTAAGGTGTTTTCTTGTTAGACCTGATTGTGGAACTCACAAAATATTTAGTTGTTTGCATTGTATCACAAAATCTTACTGTTTCCAGCTCGTGATCTAAGATTTTTTGTATTTAGCAGAGTAATTTTCTATCAAAGGATTATGATGCAGAAACCAGGGAATTCTCATCAAGTGTCTCAAAGCAGACAAGATCTAAGAGAAATATCTACGTACTTTGGGGTTGCACAGGGGAATTCATATAGTTCCGGGGACGTGGAGGAAATTAACACAAACCATGGTTTGGATGGAAGCTTTGCTCCAATTGCTTGCCGAAAGGGGAAGAAGACTGTTAGGCAGTCTCTGGGTAATTCTTCCAGCTGTTTGATGCTGATGAGAAAAGCTATGGGGATGGCAGGTTGGAGCATCTTCACATGTCATCATTAAAGACCGAAAAAAAAAAAAAAAAAGAATTCTGGAACCTTTTAAAGATATTTTAATGACTTGAATTGCAACTGATTTTTACTTAGAAATTGTTAGCCATTTTAACTAACTCTTGCTTTGTTTCTTCATTTTGATTGGCATTGCATCATTTTTTCTTTGTCAAGTAACTAATGATACTGTGCAACTAATGTAGGAGATTGCATGTGCTCTCCCATATGATTGAATTTTGGATGCCACTGGCAGTTCTTATGTGGTTGTAGCAATGTTTGCCTTCATTTAAGCTTGTCAAATTTAAGTTGTTCAAAAGACTATCAAATTAGGATGTAATTAGGCTTTAATTTTAGGCAAGTTGGAATACATAAACGATGCTTTCTGGTTTTAATGTTTTTTGATGACACGTTTACTAGTGTAGTTTCTCATGACATCTCCCTTTCAAATGCGACAGGATTTAGATAACGGAAGTTCTCTAGAAAAGAGTCCAGGACATTCCAACTTCCTTGTACATGGATTTTTGGCAAGCCAACATTATGACGCTTATTTTGAACAAAATCAGTTCATGTATGATTCTGAAACGAGACATAAAGTACATATACAATTTGTGTGTTTAATCTTAAGGTTTTAAATAAATTAATGCCATGTCCCCAGTTAGTTTTGACTTACGAATTTTAATTTTTATGGGGTGGAAAACAAATTTGGGAGTCTCGGTGCTTTTTTTGAAATAAAGATAGGTTCATGTATAGTATGGAAATATTGGGTAGTGTTCAGGGTATTCCTTTTCTCCCTAGCTCTCTCCCCCCCACTCTCTCTTCCCCTATTTGAAACACGTGTATGTGCGTATGTCATGTAGGCCGACGTTCACATTGTTTCTTGAATTTGCACATAATTAGCACGTAAAAATGTTTGTCTACAAAAGAACCTTGTTTTGATACCTTGCTCTAATTAATGATCTACAACCTCGCACCCCAAAGCTCAACTGTTTGACTTAATTTCATCACATACAAGACTGTCAGTCTCTATAAATAATAAAGGACTTAATTTCATCACATACAAGACTGTCAGTCTCATTGAAGTTTCATTTGGGCTACTGCAAGTCAGACTCAATTGAAGAGGGAATTTCTTAAAAAGCATCCAGACTCTGATTTAGTTGACAGAACTATTTTGGATTCATCAGATGAATTGCTTTCTCCTAATGATAGTGGATATGATAGTGTGGATGAAGATGATTTTGTAATGGATAACTCTGATTCTTCTGATACTGTGGATTCTTCATGTTGTTAGATATAATAGTTAATTACTTTATGGGTTTATGTAAATTTAGTCTTTCCCTTTACTAGGGTTATATTCTAGGGTTTTGCACTTTATTTATTGCCTCTTTGTAGTCATTTTCAGTACATCGAATACTATGTAACATCACATAGTTCCACACAAGGTTTAGTCAATACTTTGTTAAACTTGTAGTTGCTTCCATTCTTCAGTGAGTAGCCTTTGTGCAACTCATTAGGTTTATTTTAGATTCTCGTCGGATCAAGTTTTTCTGATATATCCTTGTTCGACTATATTTTGTTTTTCTTTGCTCATGTTGCTTTACAACTTGCAGAAAATTCTACGGTTTGTTCATCTACATGCACTCTGTTGTGATTATTTCAGGGAAAGTGATGAAGAAGTTATGCTGCTGCAGCTCAAAATAAACTTTTTTATTTGACCAAATAAATTCTCAGTATCGTATTTCAAATATGGGTGTGCTATAGGTTGTATTGCCCAATTGCAAGTCTAGAGCATACCCAATCCCTGGGAAGGAATTTTCATTTAATGAGTCCTGCAACCTCCTCATTAATTGAATTACGGTTTTGCTTTTGTAAAACTCTCTTGTTCTACTCCTGTAGGTGGAGAAAGCAAACTGAGAACCAGACCAGATAATATCTTCTGGGACTGTGAAGTTATTAGTTATATATGTTGGATGGACTTTATCATCGTAAGTGGATAATTTTACATGTAATAACAGTAAAGCTCACGGAAAAGTTTGGAACGTTAAATCTGGTCTCAGAGAATGCCTGTAAAAACATCAGCAAGAAGGCTTTGAGTTTTTGTGGAAGAACTTAGCTGGAAAAACTTTTCATGGAAACTTATTTGAACTTGTTTCCAAACTGCCAACCTATGGTTATTGCTTCAGCCAGTATGCTCCTCACTTGGCAGTCTCACGTTTTCGAGAGTTTGGCTCTCAAGCATCTCTCTACAAGAAATGCCACGACAAGGATGAAGTTCGTTGGTGTATAAGTATATTTATGGGATAAAGGCAAGGCCAACCCTAAATTATCTAAGGTTAATTGAGTGATTGAAGAAAAGTGAAAATTATAATTAAAAAATTCTTTAAATTATAATTATCAAATGCAGACACAAGAAACTAAGAAAATTTGAAAATACAAATATCTCTAGAAAAATCATATAAATGACATAAACTTATCTCATACATTTATATATCGCATAAATATATCAACCATTACTTTCTCTATATATAGGCCGATTTGTCAGGATTTCTGAAAGCTAAAAGGACCTTTTAAGATCCAAAATCTAATAGTTTGAAAAGCTAAAAGGAGCTTTTAAGATCCAAAATCTAATAGTTATAATAACTTTTAGAAGAAGTTTCTATAAATACTTTTGAAATAAGAATTATTTAAAAATTAGTTTCCAACCAAAAATTAAAATAGCTTCCTTCAAAAGTCATTTTACAAAAAGCAAAAACCATGTGAAACGAGCACATAATTAATTTCACCCTCCGTCTTCCTAACCATCACTTTTCTTTTTTCAAACCATTACTTTTTCTAATGCTTTCATGGTGGATCTTACACTTATTCAAGGAGATATTGCTAAATGCACTAATATTCATTTCTCTCTAAATTCTTGCATTTCGTTTTATTTGTCCATTTTTTTTTTCCAATTTTTCAATGCCATTGTATTGATGAATGTTTTAATTAATCTAATGTTCATCTATATGTTATATAATCTGGTTTGGGATTTTTCCCACTTATTATTATTTTTTCCATTTTTATGTTTGTACTGAAATTTAAATCTTGTATTTTATTTTTCAATTTTCCTAATTATATTTAGTTGTTTTTAATTGTTTCTAATCAAAGTCAAGAACTAATTTTAATTACACTTTTTATAGGATCCACAACTTTTCAATTACACATTCCATCCATTTTTATCAAAATCTGTTAAAAATCTAATTTTAATATATGTCAAATAGGGGCTTAATATTCATAGGGGCCTATATTTGAAGTTGGCATAAGGCCCCCAAAATATCGAGGCCAGCCCTGGATAAAGGGTCAAGTGTTCTTGGAATCAGCTATACACTTTATGAAAAGCTAGCCGGATAAGAGCACGTGAAGGAGAAAGGGAGGAAGAAGATCCAAAGGTATTTTATATATGTTGGGTTTATGGACACCACATATCTCTACAATGGTATGATATTGTCCACTTAGGGTCTAAGCTCTCATGGATTTACTTTTGAACTTTACCCCAAAAGACCTCATACCAATTGAGATATTGTCCTACACTTATAAACTCATCATATTTCTCATGTCTAGCTGATGTTGGACTTCTTTTACTCCCAACAATCCTCCCCTCAAACGAAGGACCACATCATTATGGCCTCCCCTCAAATGATAATCCATCCGCCAATCATCTTGTACCGTCGTTATTTTCGTCGTCCTCGACCAAACGGGACTCGTCGCCGACCACCATATTTTTATGTCACGAAGACTTTCGACACAAGGCACCTCAAATACGGATGATTTTTTAGTCAAATCGTAAGGTTAATTAGGGGATCTCCACCACGCTTTCAACTGCGTTCCTCCGGCTAAGTTTTGGGCCCTGAGCTCTGATACCACTAGTTGGGTTTATGGACACCACTTATCTCCACAATTGTATGATATTGTCCANATACCAATGGAGATATTGTCCTACACTTATAAACTCATCATATTTCTCATGTCTAGCAGATGTGGGACTTCTTTTACTCCCAACAATATAACCTAACTACATGGATGGACTCTATAATATGGAAAGAAAAAATGTGAATAAATCAACATTGATGCAAAGTCTGAGACTCTGAAAAAAGATACTTCTTCAAAAACCTCAATCGGTTATTCTTGACGAAGGACACACTCCTAGCAATGATCAAAGTGGCATTTGCAATGTTAAGATTTGGGGTTCCATCTTAAAAGGTTAACCTTATTATGAGGAGTAGCTCAAACTCTTATCAATTGGTACATATTTTCATCTTTATTCGATGTGGAATTTTTATCCGTTAACATGTTCCCGCAAGATGGTGGCTCGTTTGAGCAGACGAATCTTGAAATCCGTGTGTTCAATTTTGAGTCTTAATCGGATCATATCGCTCGTTGGAGCTTAATAGTCTCTGATATCATATTAAGATTTGAGATTCCATCTTAAAATGTCAACCTTATTAAGAGGAGTATCACAAACTCTTATAAATTGGTCTATATTTTCATCTTTATTCGATGTGGGATTTTTATCTGTTAACATGCAATACCCTCCCAAAACTCGACAGAAAAATCATTTTTCTGCGACTTCTTTCTGGAACAACTTTGGCAAATTCTGCAACACATTGTGCCCAGTGAGACCAGAAATTGCTGATATAGTTGGAAAAGAGGGTCAATTTGCAGAGATAGCCACTTACAGGGGGGAGAAAGTGAAAGGACTTCGCTCTACTTCCACTGCAGACCTATTTGACTATCCTTCTATAGAGAAACTTAAATCTACAATAGCACTATTAGTTCATGTACAAAGGCACCATTCTTCAGCAGAGTCTTCCTGGTTTGAGAGATTGCGTGATCCTTTTGAGACCTCCAACATTGGAGAAGAGTCTAATTGACAGGATAGAAGGCTCACTGGCTCACCAAGCACTTTTGAATTTGAAAACAAGTTAGTATTGATCCAATTGCATCCGTACCTTTTTCTTATGCTTCCATTCAGAAGAAATAGAACAGTTTGAAATTGACCAGGATGCTTTGGAGGCCTCTTGATTTCATCCTAATATAGGTGTGAAAACAAGATTTATCATGGAGCTTGTCTGCCTCAGTATTGCCAACAATGAAAAGTACTGATATTTAGCCAGTACATTCAGCCTCTAGAAATAATAAAGGAGCATCTTATTGCAATTTTTATTTTTGATTCTTCTGATACAGTGGAGCCATTACTATACGAAAGAGTGAAGATCACAGAAATATGATAGGAACTCTTGCCTTACATAGCTCAATGAGAAAGACCTTTCAGGTTGTAATAACGAAAAATAAATTAATCCACGTGCTAGTAAGAGGCAATAGTGATCCATGGGAAAACATGCCTAATAACTGAACTGAAATATAATAAAGAAAAAAAAGTACTCCTACTGATGATGCTAGTAGAGAAGAGAGAAACAAATGATAAAAAACTGGATTTGCCCAATTGCCCAAACTTAATGTAGGCATATAAAGAGAAAAGATGTGCAGGTGACGTGCTAGTGACAGAATTCAGCCTCTATTATAAAGAAAGCGAAGAGAAAGTGTGCAGAAATTGTGCAAGCACAGAAGTTGGCGCAATCTCTCAAAAACACCGATATCTCAGCTCCATGTCCAATCATCGCGAAATTCGAACAATAAGTTCACAACTCATTGTTGTTCAACCACAAACAGTTAAAATCAAGATCCAACAATTCATATTTGAGGAATTGCTAACTAAACAGTGGCGAATTTTGGTATGGTTTTTTTCTTTACCTCGATGGTTTTTAATAGTACTCCAAGAATTTTATTCTTGAGATAGTTGTGCTTGGTTAAATTGTTAATGTTGTTTCGACGATTTATTAGTTGTATGCCAAGAACTATTGATGATTTGATGAGCCTCTAGTGGTATCTAGTGAAAGACGTTGTACCCAATGTTGTTGATCATAGAATATTATTCTTTATTTTATTAGTTGATGTAGGCACATTGCGAAAAAAAAATATTGTTATGTCGTTAAATTAGCTGTATTTATTTTGGTTATGCATGTTATCACAAGAAAATTAAAATCTTCTATTTTCAGACTTGTGATCTAACAATATTCTCAATATATAGCACAGTAATTTTCTATGAAAGGACTATGATGCTGCAGCAACTAGGGAGTTCTAATCAAGTGTTTCGAAGTGGAAAAGATCTGAGAGGAAGATCTACTTTGGGGTGGCACAAGGGAATTCTCATAGTTATGGGGATGTGGTGGAAATTAACACAAACCGTGGTTTAGGTGAAAACTTTGCTCCCAGGCTTGCCAAAAGGGGAAGAAGACCACTGGTCAGTCACACAGTAATTCTTCAAGCTGAAAAAACGTCGAGGAGAAAAAGATAAGGGGGTTGGCTGGAGCATTAGCACCACTTCGTCGTCTAAGAACAAAGAAAATTAATTCTGGTAACATTTTAATGACTTTGATCACAACTAGGTTTTACTTGGAAGTTGGAAGTGTCACTTCATTTTTAGCTAATTCTTGTTTTGTTTCCTCGTTTTGATTGGTATTGCATCCTCATTTCTTCATAAATAAATAATGATACTTGGGACCTAATGTAGGTGATTATATGTGGAAAAATTTTGGTTTGGTGCGTCTCCCATGCGATTGAATTTTAGATGCGCGCCATTTGAATTTTTTTTGTGTGGTTGCAACAATGTCCGACTTCATTTAAGCTTGTCTAATTTAAGTTGTTCAAAAGAGTTATCATATTAGGATTTATTAGTTTGCGAGGCTTTAATTTTAAGCAAGTTGGACAAAAGAATTGACTATGTCTGGTTATATTGCTTCCTCATGGCATGTTAAAACTAGTGCAATTTCTTATGATATTGCCCCGTTCAGAACTGATTCTTGAATTGCACATAATTGGCACGTCAAAATGTTTATGTCTACGCAATGATAAAACCTTCGTTTTGATAGCACGCTATATCAGGCCATAAATCCTCCTGCCCCGAAGGTCAACTGCTTGACTAATTTCATCACGTACAAGTCTTTCAGCCACTAGAATTAATAAAAGACCGACTGATTGTAATTTTCATTTGGGTGGAAGGAAATCAAGTTTTCACGATGCAAGGAAAGCTAGATCAGAAGCAAAGGCAGACCTGGATTAAGTTATTCTGATCCACGCAGTAAAGTAAAGATAATGTTTGCCTCAACAAAGTGTTGTTCTGAGGGTATAAACTTAATCGGGGTTTCATGAATATATTTCTACTAGATCTTGTATGGAACCTATTGTTAAGAGATAAATCTCATATCGAATTAAGACTGAAAAAATGAACACCCGAATTTCAAGATTGATTTGTTCAAACGAGCCAGTATCTTAACCTTGTTCAGAGATGCTTTGCCGATATTGACACATGTATGATACAAGACTACTTTTGTATCTATTTTCTCCTAAGGGGGGGAATTTTGCATACACAGTACTAAAGTGGATTTGAGTCACAACCTTTTTTTTTTTTTTTACTCTTGCGTTTTTATCCGAGAGATGGTTCCCAAAGAAACAAAAAACAAACAGGTAGAAATCCCATATCGAAAAAAGATGAAAATAGGGTTTGAGTTACTCCTACTAGTAAGTTTTAACCTTTTAAGATGGAAGTTCAAATCTTAACACCTATATGTAGAAAAACAAGTTATAAGTCGTGCATCCAGGCTTGGCCAGAAGAAAGTAGTGAACACATACCATCTAATGACATTTGTAGGAAAAGCTTTCCTTCAAGAAATCTTTCGTTGGGAACATGCATTCCCATCACAATACTTAGTGCAGAGAAATGGAGCCTGTCTTCGAGTTCGTAATTAGGGCTTGAGCTCAGAATTTAGGCTAGAAACAAGAAAATCTCAATGTTCCATAACCAACAAATATTTACAAGCAAAGAGAATGTGCATTTCGCGTGCACGAGACGCAAACTCATGCACCGAACGCAGGCATGGGGAAATATTGAAAAGTCCACTTAGAAATAAATTTGCAATCTAACGTCTTCTCACCATCGCTGCAGCCTGCTCTACCGTCACTTGAATGAATTGAGATATGAGAGATGCTTAGTGTACAGAAAAAGCAAATACAAAAAATTTACAGATTACACACAATAAGTGGGGTCCATTTATTTTGGACGATATTTAATTCACATGGACCCCACCTCCCATGTGAGTGTCTGTAATCTTTCTGTACAAACATCATTTTCCTTGAGATATTTCCAGTTTCTCTCCTAATTCTGTGTTCTGTCAATTGGATTAAAAACTTTTAAAAAGGCATTGATTGATATATTTTATGTATTATTTATTCTGACAAATTGTTGTTCTATTTTTCTCAGGTAAAGATTTGTTTTAAGAGCATCCAATAATTATATAATATCTAGTTGATCCTAGATAATTCAATCTAATTACGAGTCTTTGCCTTTTTCACTAAAAACAAAATATTGCACTTCCAGAATATATAAGATCACGTAAACTAAAAAAATTATAATATTTCCATCTGACTTTCACCTTCCTATCCCATCCGAAATTCGATAATTATGTACGAATACAAATGACTGTTTTGCCCCCTATTTATTCTCAGTAACTTAAATACCATTTTTTTTTTGTAAAAATCCTATGAACCAATAACATATGTTGAAGTTTAATCGTCACTAAACAGTAAATTCAAATCTTATCGTCAACAACAAAACACTTAAGTAGTAACTCTGCAAGTTTTTTAAGGCGACGTTCCCGACACGAATTCATGCTCTCTACTTCCCTTATTCTCACACTCCCAACACATCGAAAATATTTGACTAATCAAATTGATCTCACTTATTGATCATCAAAGAACCATGATGCTGTCAAGAAATATAGATAAATATTCAACGATCAAATGAAATTTAATTTTCAGCACGGTCATACTATAGAATTAAACTCGAAATGTGATCATTCAATACACCCCATGTGTCTTGTATTACAAATCACAAACTCATATAGTTAATCAATCGACACTACAACCTTTTGATACAAGATTTCATTTCTTATAAATTGGTTGTAAACAAGTTATTTATGATCAAAATATAAGATAAGTTGTATCACATTGTACTTCTTAAACGCAAACACCTAAAGGTGTGTTTGAGCCACATTATTTTGGAAGAATGTATTATGAAATAATAGATTGATAGAGAATGTTTGGTTGGAAAAGAAGGAAAAGTTATTGATGTGATGAAAAATATTATTTTATTAAAGAATGTGTGGTTGAAAGTGAGTAGAAGAATGAAAATAAAAATGTGTGTCAAACAGGGGCTAACTTATATTATCACAAGTAATCATAAATAAATCAAATCACAATTTATTTGTTCTAAAACGTTATTTTATTGCGACAACATATATTATGTAGACACATAATGTCTTAACGTATTTTTAAATTGTATTCTCCGCTTACCAAACGACATAGTTGATTCTTTAAATTAAATTTCATTAACTACAATAATGGTAACTATATAATTGAGGTATCAAGTACATGTTTTAAAATACATTGTAAATTTGTAATCTCTCTTCTTTTTTCCTTTTTTAACAATGATTGACATTGTCTTGTAAGAGTGAAAATTTGTAGCAAATGAAGTAAAATAGTGGAAGTTATAGGCTAAAACAGCAACAATCTGTCGCCAGATATTTACAATAATATCTGTCGTCCCAAATTAACAAATCCTATTATCCAGTAACACCAAATCTGGGGATAAAAATAAAAAATAAATAAATAAAAACCCTCACCCAAATAATATCACAAGGAAAATGGCTTTGCATGCACGTCAAATGGTTGGCAGGCAGTCAGCTGCGGCTCCTGTTAGTGAAAAAGATCATCAGAAACTCTCCTTTTTTTCTAATTTCATTTACAAATTAGACAGTAATATTTCATTAGTTGCAAGGAAAATCAGCAAGTAAGGTGCTAGTCAAAATATATACATACCAAACCAAATCAATATATTCCATGATTACTCATTTCATTTAATTTTCCTTGATGAGAAGTCGAATTATTCTTAGAGGAAATTATGCCACCCCCCCACTTTTCAATAAATATT
This sequence comes from Fraxinus ornus, assembly GCA_903798235.1. Taxonomy (NCBI): domain Eukaryota; kingdom Viridiplantae; phylum Streptophyta; class Magnoliopsida; order Lamiales; family Oleaceae; genus Fraxinus; species Fraxinus ornus. The sequence goes on from CAIGRF010210003.1 coordinate 112,183, forward strand.
TTAGATTTACTATTCAACTTTTTATTAACCATATATACTATTTTTTATTCAGTAAAAATGGAATGTGAAAAAGTATCCAAATATTTTACTTTTCATTACTTAGCTAAGATTTCTCCAACAAATACGTCATTAAACTCATGTACAACTTTCACACCCAAATTAAACTCTATTAAATAACAAATCCCTAAATTATCTTCCTTTCACATTCCACATCCAAAATCCCCAAAACTTTGTCTCTCCCAAATCACCCAACAAAGATTTCTCCATGCCAAATTCCTAATTCGATCTTCTACGGATTTAACGCAGAGAATATTTCACACCATATCATTCAATCAACCAATTGATTCTTCCGTTTTTTATTGATTCGATATATGTGAAGCGTATAAAATCCTAGCCCGTCGCCTAATGGATGAAGATTATGTGGCGATTGAAAATTTTAATCTCAAAATATTGATTTAGACACAAGAATGTATTATGTAATGTACTCGAGATATAAAGTATATCTATGAACAATTCAAATAAATATTAATTCATACTTTGCGATGTAATTATATTCTTCAGAATCTTTTTCGATTTCAGTATGTACCTCGATCGAATACAGAGAATCATGTAGTGCCTATTTTCTATTAAATCATGTTTTAGGAAAAGTTAGTTAATGTAATGACGTGATAAGAAGGGATTTAATATTTCATCAGTTACAAATTCTGATTTGAGATTTATTTTTGGCAGTTGGTATTTCAACCATTTTTAACTATCATTCCAGTATTTTTAGTTAATAATATGTTGTCATAGTAAAATGTGAATTAAATTTTTGTATTGATGCATATATGAATTTTTCCGTTAATTCTTATTGTGGCTCATTACCCCATTACTAATAATTTTGTGTATGAATTAATTGAACCCCAACCTCCCGTGTTTCTCAATAATAAAAGCTTTTTAATTCATATCATTTTGTCTATGGATGAATTGAACACCCCCACCCCGAATTTTTGAATAAAAAGAGCTTCTAATTCAAATCACGACGCAGCAAACTACAAATAGTGCGAGGAAAAGGATCACAGTGCAAGAGGAGCATATTTAATTTTTTAATGTAGAGCAATGTGACCACTGAACAGAATGCACTAATGTCCTTCAAGATAAATAAGGTCCATAGCCTAAAAATATTTAAATCAGTTGAGAAATGGAAAACAATACCTGTCTAAACCCACCAGAACTGAGACTGCCTCCTGAGACAAGCATTGTGAGAAGAGATGTAACACCACCACCTCCGAGGTCCGGTCCTGAGCCTCCGGCATCTCGAATTGCAGTACGCATATAACTCAATATGCTACCATACGTAGTCCCATGCCCTCGCTCAATTGCTTGAATAAAACAAAAAGTCATGGCACCTGTTGAAGTGATTTTTGATAAAGCCTGTTCTTACAAGTTGTCAGCTCAATCACAACATTTTGTTTTCAATATCAAGATATGAAGAATGCTAATCAAATCAGGTTTCATAAAACTTACAGATGTATCAGCTGAGGTCTGATCATCATCACAACCACTGAAGGAAATGACTTCACCACCATTTGATCCTTTCCACACACCAGACCTGGGACGATGGTCCTCCCATACATATTGTCCATTCCTATTTTAAGAAAATTAAAGCAATATGGCCATACTATAATTATAAAAATAATGTAGCAAATGAAGGATTATGACTCTATGTTGGAACTAATAGAACAAGAAAACAAGATGTTAATAATCTGTAAATTTAATTTTAAATCCACGCACAAAATCATACACAGGAAATTCATTCCAGTCTGATATTGACAATTTACTAGTTTACTCTTCCTCCATCTTTTGTAATTCTCACCAGTAGAATGATAGGCGATTAGAAGAAAATTACAGGAACAAAGGTGCCACCTCTATCAGCACTTACTATTAGCCACAACCCACAAGTGATCCTCCTAGCACAACAATCAGAAGAAACAAAAGAGAAGACATGAAGAAATAAAAATCTTTGACAAATACAATAGGCCTTTATTAATATGGCTAAACTTCTGCTCTCCTTCCAGCATAATGGTAAAGTTTAAATGGGCATCTACTATCTAGTAAGAACCCAATGGACAGAGAGAATTAAAGTTTGCTATTTACAAGTTGGGATGTCATCACCAAAAATATTGAGAGAACTTTAATTTACTACATGTTACGTGGCCAAAAAGTCAATAATGCATAAATCTGGGACATGCACATTGAAACGTGGACATTTTCAGAATTATTTACATCAAATTTTGGTGTAACATAGGCATTCAAAGCAACAACCAACATTGTGCATTTGATTCGTCTTTGAGATTTCCAGAATGGATCTGGCTACAAAAATCATCATTCCCTTTATGTTTGTCACATTGATAGAGTTGAAAATGTGCAATCATAAATGCAATTTTATCTAAGGAACTTAAAAAGTATACATATATCAGTAGCATTCTAATTACCAGCAGAAAGGGAAAACAAGATGGTTGCCCTAGTACGCCATGACAATACGTGGCAGTTTTAAGGTAAGGTTTTTGGAGACCAGGTGTAGACTCGAATTCATGATGGTCTGGCTTAGCATTGCTCTTTTTCTTCTATTTTGATGGCTAAGGTGACAAACCCACTAGTGATTATAACTTCAATTTTATGTAGGAAACATATATCTGCACAGCGGGTGCCTTTGAAATAACATAAAAAATTGCAATAAAAAAGGGCTAATAAGTACCCTTCACCAAGAAACAAACACAGTTAGCAAATACTGTTTCTCAATGCTTTTTGCAGATGGCATCCAAAGGTATGGAAAAGACACTACGAACCCTCAATCCTTCTAATATTTAAAGCTACTATGAGATGTCCGTGTTAGCTTTAAAGTGCCCAGAAAACAAAGACATTCCTTCTACAAACAATTGCAAGACACAGAGATTACAAGATGTTACACTTTATACCATCAATAAAGAGTTTGAAGTTTACCTGTCCATCCTGCAAAGAAATGGCAAGTCTAGAACAGTTCCACTATGGCAGGAATCTATTATTGCATGAAGCTTAACACCGTGAGGTAGAGGTCTGACAATAGATGCATTAATTTCATCATCAACAATCATACCCTGTGTCTCGAAGTCCAGGGGACATAGGGTTTCATCATATCCATCAACTTCATCTCCATTGTAGTTCCTCTGCCGTGAACCATGACCAGAATAATGGAACACCAGGGAGTCTCCTGGTTGACATCCTTGTACAAGCCAATATAATGCCATCCGCATGTTGTGCTTGGTTGGAATTTTGTACGGGTCAGTTTCTGCTTCTGCATTTTGAGAACAACAAATGAAAGACGTCAAGTGGTTGAAAGTTCGAGATGTTAGTGGCAACGAGCCGAGCCGAGCCCGAGCCGGAAAAAAAAAGCTCGAACCGAGCCCGAGCTTTTTTTGGCCAGAGCCGAGCCGAGCCGAGCCCGGCCAAAAAAAATGAGGCTCGGCCCAAGCTTTCTGCCCGAGCCTTAGCGGGCCGAGCCGAGCCCGAACAGAGCCGGCTCGCGTTTTATTTTATTTTTTATGTCAAATCTACATTGTTTACTTAAAAAACTTAAAATTTTTACCATTTTTACATGTTATAAATTAAATAAAAAAAGCTCG